>PVLD010004325.1:0-127125 GCA_004027595.1 Dinomys branickii
GGGACTAGCTCTCCACTCCTGCGAGCCCAGAGTCCTGACTGCGGAGGACAGCCAGCTTGTGCACAACCGCTGAGGCAGGAATCCGGCTGTGCTAGGCCGGCACCCCGAGTCACTGCCCAAGCCCTGTGGGATGCGCCAGGAGCCGGACTCAGGCAAAGACCACCCCTGCCTGGGGTGTGACTCCCAGGATAATGAGTCCTTGTGAGACGCTGGTGTGTGTGAAGCGGCACTGGGTGGCAAGCGAGGAGGCTGTAGCTGTCGGGCCTGCCCTGCTCCGCTTTTTCAGGCTGTCCGAGCGCGCGTCCCATCCTCTAGTCCGTCTGCATCCTCACCTATAAACGCCCTAAAGTACGGGCACATTTCCCATGAGGGGCCACGCTCCCCTCCAGCCCAGCCCTGGGGAGGTGTGCAGAAGGAGGCTGTGTTTGCAGAGAAGCACTGCCGCACATGCGGGGGCGGGGGGGGTCGCCCCTCCTTTCTGCGTCTGCCCCTCCCCATGGAGCTGCTCCCCCACTTCCCTGGCACAGGGCTCTTGGGTTTTTCCCTGCCTCTCCCCTGCCACAAGTTGTTTTCAGGAAAAGATGAATATCAGTCATTTACACATTAGTGTGAATGTTCTCCAGCAAACCATTCTTCTGATTCATTCAGCAAATATTAACAGGGCTACCAGGTTCCAAGCACCGGGATATGAAAATCTCATCCCTGCCCTGGGAGGGAGATGGGGAGACACACAGATAATTGGAAGAGGTACGGTTGATGTGGTGTCATTCCTGGGGTGTTTCTAGGAGCAAGGGTATTACCTACTGTGGACTAAGGGTAGTCACAGAAGGCTTCCTGGAGGAGGAAATGTCGAGGTCAAACCTTCAGGTTGAGTGAAAGCAGGGGAGTGTGGGGTTAGCCGGCCCTGAGGCAGCACCGCCCAGCTGCACCCAAGGTCAAGTGTGCAGGTGCCTTGGAGGTGAGAGCACGTTTGTCTTCACAGGGGAAATGAGAAGGGGACCCCTGGGGGCCAGTCTGGTGGAGAACCCAGCTCAGTGACGGCTGCTGTGTCTGGATCCTGGTGGGGGTGGGGGGCACACTTAGGACCCTGTGGGAGGTAAAGCTGGCAGACACACGCCTGGGACGCAGCGGTCCCCAGCTCCCTGCTTGATGATGGCATGAGTGGTGTGTGCCCGGGTCCTGAACAGGCTGGAGGCAGGGCCTGTGAGGAGGCTCCGTGTCCTCAGGGCCCAGCCCTGCCCCCTTTGTACCCTGTAGGACTCCGGGTGCACAGTGGCAACGATACTGGCTGCAGCTGTGTGGCTGGCAACCCCGGTGACCTTTGAGCTACAGGTCTGAGAGTCCACACACCAAGCCGACCCACTTATTCTTTAAGGGGCACCCCTGGTGACCCAGCTGCCCGGTTCCTGAGCCAAGGGAGCTGGCAAGGCCCTTCTTGGTATGGTAGAGAGGGAGGTTACCCGTACATCACAGTGGTTATCATAATCATTTAGTAATGTTTGTCAAAGCAGCTGTGGTGGCACATACCTGTAACCCCAAGATTCTGGGAGGCTGAGTCAACAGGATAGTAAATTTGAGGTCCCCAGGGGAAACATAGCTACTTAGCAAGACCCTGTCTCAAAACATAAAAAGGAAAGAAGGCTGGAGATGTAGCTCAGTGCAAAGGCCTGAATTTGTTCCTTGGTGTTGCAAAACAAAAACAACAACAACAACAACAACAACAAAACAGTCCAACTCCCCTTTATGCCCGGGCTGGACACATCCCCCTTTGAGTTACAGTTTACAAATCAGACTTGGGTGGCTCTCAGATATGCACTGGTACATTAGGTTCTGAAGCTGCTGTTGGCTAAAGCTCGGCTAAGTCCCGGCTCTGGCGGTACCAGGAGCTGCCTCCGCTTGTTGCCGGGAGCTGAACTGTGCCCCAGTGGCCTCAAAGCTCACCTCGTGGGCCCTACAGGCTGCCCTGGAGGTAGGGTGCTGCTGCTCCCAGCCCCTCTGTTGCGTCTTCTCCAAGCAGGCGGTATTTCATTCTTACCTCATGGACCCGAGTGACTGCTCCTTCCAAGCGCCGTGGCTCCTCCCTGGGCCATGCAGGGAGCGATGGGGACTCCACACAGCTGCTGAAAAGGAGGTGTCACTTCAGCATGGTCTCCACGTGGCCTGATGGTGTCAGGGTCTGGGCAGAGGCTTAAAGATGCGCAAGGGCTAGGTGGCAGGATGTTAGGCTCTCTCGGGAGTGTCAGCCCAAACCACTGCCATGCTGTGGTGCTCAGAGCCCAGCCCTGGAACCCTGGCCTGTGGGTAGCAGTGGTTGGCTCTCTGTGGAGGCCAAATCCAGCTCCACGAACCAGAATTTGCTTTTTGGCAGAGGCGAGGGGTGTGGTGTTCCAGAGCCTGGTGTGGATATCTTTGACATGGAGCTGCTCCTCCTGGGCTGAAAGACAGGCGTCACAATGGGCACCACAGTTCCTGCGATTCCCCCGCTTCCCTATGGGTAGTGACCTGGCATCCAGGTCCCCTGCCCGGCTGTTGGGACTGGACTAGGGGCCCTGCTATCTCCCAGCCACCTGCTGGCCCTCAGGGGTGGGACCTGAAAGGGCCCCCTTTGAATCTGGCTGACAAGAACGCAGTTATTACGGCTGAGATGACCTACAAATGTGACTTCTTACAGAAGAACAACATTAAGTAACATCCAGCAACTATTTAGACCCTGGAGAAAAGCTCCCTTCTGCTTAGATGTAATGGTTCCATTTTTTGAAAAAAATACCAAGGGATTGGAGGACATGTACACAAAATGCTGAAGCTACAAGGGAGACTATAAAATGTTGCTTCAAAAGTTAAAGAAGACACAAATAAATGGAAAGATATTCCATGTTCATTGATGGAAAACTCTATATTGCTAAGATACCACTATTGCCCAAAGTGATCTACAGATTCAATATAATGGCTTCCAAAATAACATTTTGTTCTTGCAGAAATAGAAAAATCCAGGCCAAAATACACGCAATCTCAAAAGACCCCAAAGGGCACTATCGCCAAAGGGCAATGGCCTTGTGCATCCCAGCTTTCAGATGTTTCACGGAGCTACAGTGACCAAGACAGTGGCTCTGTCATGAAGACAGACAGTGGGACGATGGGGCAAAACAGGGTCTGGGGGTAAATGGCCTCACACGTGGTCTTTGCGGAGGGGTCAGGGCCACTCCACAGGGAAAGGATGGTTTCTTTAATGAATGGTGCTAGGAACACAGGATGTTTGTGTGCAGAAGAGTGAAATTCAACCCTAACCTTACTCCACATTAAAAAATGAACTCAAAAGTGATTAAAGACCTAACGTGATCCCTAAAGCTACAAAATTTCTAGAGGAAAACACACACAACGCTGGGTTCATTAATGGCCCCTGGACACCAAAAACATGGGCAACTTTTAAACTGAAAAGAGACAACTGGCCCTAAAATCTTCTTGCACCAAAGAACAAAATCAGGAGAGTGAGAGGTATCTGTAGAACAAGGGGAAGTACTTATAATTCACATATCTGATAAGACGTCAATATCTAGAACATGTAAAGAACTCCTACAAATCAACACTAATAAAGTAATTCAATTAAAAATTGGGTAAAGGACATGACTAGGTTTGTCTCTCAGGATAAAAATGAATGGCCAAACAAGCAGATGAAAAACAGTGGTAATAAAAGGACCATCGGAACCACCTGGGACACCAGCTCTCATCTATTAGCAGGGCTAATTCTCAAGGAATTCAGAGCTGGCGAAGTGCAGGGGCTGGAGAGCTGTGTGCTGTGGCAAGCATGGAAAATGGGGTAGCTGTGACCGGAGCCAGGTGTTGTGTGCTGCCCCGCTCTCTGAGCACAGTCAGGGGAACAGCCTGGGGCTCCCTGCCTGTGCCCTGCCTGCTTCACCTGGCACCTAAGAGCTATGTGACATGGAGCTGTGGCTGGTTGTGGTTCTCTCTGAGGGTTTGTGTGTTGGTGATGGTGCCGTTTCTGGGTGGTGGTGTCAGAGGGGCATGGACCTCCATCAAGGTGGGACTGGTGGGAGGCTCTGGGTCATGGTGTGTGCTATCCTTGGGGACACCAGTCTCCCAAGAGTTAGCTCGGAGAGAGTTTGTCATAAGGCCCACCAGGCTTTGTCAGCCTCCCACCTAGGGATGCAGTGGCTTGTCCTCACAGGTTACCTGCCACCATGGGTTGCTCCAAGGAACCCTTGGAAGATGCCAGTGTCCCATTCGCAGATGGCTAAAATTGCAAGCTACGTAGACCTCTGTTCTCCAGGGCCAGAGGCCAGCGCACTGTCCACACCTGGATGTCAGAAGAGGTCAAGTTCAACCTCAAGACTGGCTCAGCTCTGTCTGTGGTATCCACAGGCCCCAGGGAGCCCTGGGGGGGGTGGCAGGTAAGAAATGGGGGAACTGCTCAGGGGTGCAAGTAGGGGAGGGAGCCTGGGCCAGGCAGGCATTTGAACCCTGCCCTGAAGCCCCTCATCTGCTGTGCAGCCATGGTAGCTCCTTTTTAAAATTCTCTATAAGAATACTCTTTCCTTCTCTTTGCTGTGCCCACTAATGGTGCCAATCATTTTCTGGAAGCTGAATTCAGAAGCCCAGGCTTCTAGCAGTCTGCCTCATGGAGTTTCCCGGAATGCATTTTATCATAAAAGCCAGGCCCATCTCTACCTGACAAGGGTGCAGCTATAATAATCTCCATACCTATATTTAGCAGAAAATTAAGCCAGTTATTCAGGGTGCCTAACAGTTTTCCACTTGGAATGGTGTAGGCTGAACTTGGCTTTAGTTAGGCCAGATTTGGCTCCCAGGTAGAAAAGTAATCATCTTCTTAATGACTCAATCTACTGTGGGATTTGGAAGGGAATTACTTAGGATTACTTGATTAGGCAAGGCTGGGGATACACACTGTGCCTAGATTCCCCAGGTTCCCTGAACAAACAAATGCAAACAAATAGATATGCCTAGGAGGAGAACAAATATAAATGAGGCTTCAGAATGCCATCTCAGGAATGACCAAGAGGGTCATTGTCAGCTGTATTGGGCTGACTCCCAGGACAGCATCCCTGCCCCATGATTAATAGTCTGCAATTTCAGCTACTCAGCACCAACCACAGTCGGATAATACTGAATGGAAAATTCCAGAGATAAGTGTTGAGGTGTCCACCTTTACCACATGATGAAATCTCACTCTACTGCACTGTCCTGTGCTGGGGATGTGGATCATTCCCTTGTCCAGAGTATCCACACAGTATATGCTACCTACCCAAACCTTCCCTAGCGGATCTGCTGCCAGGAATTTCAGGGCTTGGATTCAGGTTAACCCTTGCTTTGTTTCATATGTGTCTCAATGCACAAAAGTAGTGATGCCAAAGAGAAGCTGTCAAGTGAAAAGACAAATGCACAATAAAGGGGAGAAAGAAGGACAGAGAGAAAGAGTGGTGGTAGGGGGCACTTTCATTGTAGTATATTGTTACAATCACTCTATTTGGTTATTATTTATTGTTGCTAAGATCTTGCAGTGCCTAAGGTATAAATTAAACTTCATTGTAGATACTAGGCATGCATGCACAAAAAAAACACAGACTGCTCTCCATGGATTCAGGTATACACTGGAGCTGGGACATGTCCCCTGTGGATAGAGGGAAGGCTGTACTGCAGACATGACTGTATTTAAAGATGGATGTTTAAGAAGTGAGTCAGTGAAATAGGTCATATGGATGCTTTTCCTTAAGAAGAGAGGATAAGGACACAGACACAGAGGGACAGCCACAGGACACAGGGAGAAGCCAGCCTGCCATGCCTGGCCCTTTGCCTGCCAGGTCCAGGTACAAGGGATGCACTGCTGTTGCTTAGGTGCCAGAGCAGACTGAAATGAGTGTCTGGAGCGAGCCCCAGCTGGGACACTGGGTCCTCTTTCCCTTGAAGTTTCTCTGTGTAATGAAACCCAAGGAGTGCCTGGGAGGCACTGCTCCCATAGCAGCTTGCAGACCCTTTTTAGGGAGCATGAAGGCCAAAACCAGGGACTCTTTGGAAGGTTTGCTGTGCATGCTGAGTATGCAGATAAGAAGCCTGATCTCAGCTGCTCCTGGGTGCCCCCTCTGATCTAAAAAACCCAACATCATCCTGGGGAGTGGTGGTGGGGCACCATGTTGCCTGATTGCACTTATATTGGAGTGGAGGGTGGTGGTTTGGTAGCCAGGGGACACTGAAGAAACTGCCCCAGTCCATTAGGTTGCAAGAGGGAGCAAAGGGAAGAGAGGGGGGACAGAGCAAAAATGAACCAGGCACTCGTTTATCTCAAGGGGACAGAAAACTCAGTCTGGTCCTCCATAAAGCAGCCGCATGGTGCGAGCAGGATTTTAGGAGAAGAGAATTGAGCTGTGAAGGAGAAGGAGGAAGCTGTGAAGCGGGGTCTTCAGAGGGCCACAGGCTGAGCACAGAGCAGACTTGGAGGAGGCAGGGAGGGGACCAAAGCTCCTTGGGGCCATGTGGGGCGTGAGCTGCAGAGACCTGAGAGGGGACCATAGGTGGTTAGCGGAAGCCAAGCTGATTCTCCACCCTGCAGGAACGCACTTTCTGCTTCCTCAACGTTTCCTTTTTACATATTGTGCTTGAGACTACTCAGGCACAGCTATAAAATGACAAAATATGGATAAACTGCGAAATCGAACTGGGTAAAATTCACAAGGGGCCTCGATTCTGACACCACACAGACAGTAAATGACTAAAAATTCTAAATGAGCACAGAAAACGTCTGTCGTGTCAAATAGATGGATTCCAACATCTAATGTATATGCTTAATTAAAATGGTGATGCCATCTGTCCACCAGGCTTCTGAGGAAGCTTTAATTGGCTGTCGAGGTTGTATCATGTTGTGGAGGGAAAGGTCTTGGAGTTGATTTTTTCCTAACAGGTTTGGAAACTGAGCAGTGGTGTGAAAATTCTTCTCTTGGTGACAATGAGAAAAGTTGACTGTGGCCCCTTTTTGGGTGTCTCTATGACCAACTCAGATGAAAAATTGAGCCTGGACTTGCACAGCTGTCTGAGCAAACCAGTCTGCTGAAAGGCACCTTTCCTGGGCTCTCATATCAGGTGGTCATATTTAAGGGAAATTATGTCTTTTTTATTGATTGACTGATTTATCTTATTTCAGTTCTTTGGTACAATATAGATATACATTCTGACCACATTCATTATAGGGAATTTGTACATGGTTTATCTTGATTTCTCTTTTTCCCCCTTTCTCCTACCCATTCACAAGCTCGATTTTCATTTTATCTTCTTTTCTTATTTTTCTTTCCTTTCCTTTCACTCTCCCTCCCCTCCCTATCTCCCTCTTCATTTTAAACCATTTTTTCCTGTGTCACAATATCTACTGAACATTTATGTTCTTATTTACATTTTCAGTTTCTCATACCAGAGAGATAATGTGATATTTACACATGTATGTCCAATTTATTTCACTTATGATTATGGCCTCAAGGTCCATCCATTTAGCTATAAATGTCTCAACTTTTTTCTTTATGGATGAGTAAGACACTATCATATTAAAAAGCCCACATCTTTTTTACCCATTTATTGATTGATGGGCATTTGGGTTGCTTCCAAGATTTAGCTATTACAAATTGTGCTGCTATAAACATGGGTGTCCACATATTATTGTGGTATGATGCTTTTAATTCTTCTGGGAAGACACCCAGAAGGGGAATAGCTGTGGTGTCAGAATCGAGGCCCCTTGTGAGTGGGACCATTAATTTTAGTTTTTTGAGGAATCTTCATACTGATTTCTACAGTGGTTACACCAGTCTACACTTGCACCAACAGTGGAGAAGGATTTCTTTTCCCTATAGTCCTGGAAGCACTTGTTATTAGTCATTTTCTTGTCAATAACCATTCTTTCTGGAGTGAGATGGAAATGGAGTGTTGTTGTAATTTGTATTTCTGAAATGACCAGTAATGTTGAACATTTTTTCATATATTTATTTTTCATTTCTACTTCTTCTGATAAATGTCTATTCATCTCTGATCCCCATTTTTGGATTGGGTCTTTGAATTTGGAGGGTCTGATTTTTTTTCAGATGTCATTTCACTTTGTTGGTAATTTCTTTTGCTTGCAAAAGTTTTTAAAGATGAGATCCAAGTTGTTGATTCTTGGTGTTAGTTCCTGTGCCAGCAGAATTTTGTTTATGAAATCTTTGCCTACACCTATGTCTTCCAGAATTCTACCTATCCTGTCTTCCATTAGATTTAGAGTTTCAGGTTTTAATATTTAGATCTTTGATCCTTTTTGATTTTAGTTTAGTGCATGGTGACAAACATGGGTCTAGTTTTAGTGTTAGGCATGTGGAAAGCCAGTTTTTCCAGCACCGTTTATTGCAGAAGCTATCTTCCTTCCAGTGAACATGTTTGGTTCCTTTGTCAAAGATCATATGCCTCAGTGTTTTGGGAGTTGTTTTTGTATCTCCTAGACATTGATTCTCAGGCCTGTTTTGTTGTCAGTATCATGCTGTTTTTATCACAGTAGCTCTGTATATAATTTTGAGTCAGGGATTGTGATGCCCCCTCACTTGCTTTTGTTGCTCAGAATCGTTTTTGCTAGTCTAGATTCTTTTGGTTCTGCATGAAGTTTAGGCATGTTCTCTCTAGTTCTGCGAGGTATGCTAATGGTATTTTGATTGGGATTGCATTAAATCTGCATGGCAATTTGGAGAGTATGGCCATTTTCACTGTGTTGGCTCTTCCTACCCAAGAGCAGGGGTATCTTTCCATTTTCTGATATCCTCTTCATCCCCTTTTTCAGTGTACTGTGATTTCCAATGTAGAGATCTTTTACTTCCTTTGTTAGATCGATTCCTAAGTATTACATTGTTTTGATGCTATTGTGAAGGGTTTTCCTAAGTTTTCTATCAGCGAGTTTGTTATTTGTGTGCAGGAAGGCTATTGATTTTTGAGTGTTGACTTTGTATCTAACTACTCTACTGAACCTGGTTATTAAATCTAGAAGTCCTTTGGTGGAGTTTTTAGGACCTTCTATGTATACTATTATGTCGCCTGCAAATAATGATAATTTAACTTCTTTCTTCTTATCGTTATTCTTTTTATTTCTTTCTCATTCTTGCTCTACCCAATGTTTCCAGAGCTATATTGAATAATAGTGGTGACAGTGGACATCCTTGTTTTGTTCCCAATTTTAGAGTGAAAGCTTTCAGGTTTTGATCATTTAGTATGATGTTGGCTGTTGGTTTTTCATAGAAGGCTTTCATCAGATTGAGATAAAGACCATCTATTCCAATTCTATGTAGGTTTTTTTAAAATCATGGGTGGGTGGTGGACTTTGTCAAATACTTTCTCTGCATCTGTTGAGATGATCATGTGAGTTTTGTCCTTTGCTCCATTGATTTGGTGTGTTACATTTACTGATTTGCATGTGTTGCAATCATACGCAATGTCCGCGCATCCCTGGGATGAATCCTTCTTGGTCATGGTGTATAATCTTCTCGAGGACTTGCTGCATTCTGTTTGCCAGGATCTTGTTGAGGATTTTTGCAACTATGCTCATTGAGAGATTGGCCTATGGTTCTCTATTTTGGTTAGATCCTTCTCTGATTTCGGTATCAGGGTAATACTTGCTTCCAGGAAGGTGTTTGAAAGTATCGCTTCCCTTTCTGTTTCATTGAGAGTTTGAAGAGTGGCATTAGAGCCCCTCTAAATTTCTTGTAGAACTCAGCTGTGTATCCATTAGTGTCTGGGATTTTCTTTATTGGTAGGCTTTTAATTACACTTTCAATTTCACTGACTGATACTGGATTATTTAAAATTTTTATATCTCCTTGATTCAGCTTTGGTATTTTGTATGTATCTAGGAATCTTTCCACTTCATCTGTGTTTTCCATTTTATTAGAACAAAGATTCTTGAAATAGACATTGGTGATCTGGATTTCTGCTGGCTCTGTTGTGATTTTACCCTTTTCATTCCTAATTGCATGAATTTGAGTCTTGTCTTTCTTATTTTGATAAGATTGGTGTCTTGGTTACCTTTCTTTCGTTGTTGAGACAAACTACCCAACACCCAAAATGAAGGGAGGAAAGGTTTATTTAGCTTACAGTTTGTGGAGGTTTCAGTCCATACTTGACTGGCTCAGAGGCAGAGTGGCACATGGCAGAGGGCAAATGTTCATGGCAGCAGAGCACAGCAAAAACCACAAGAGCAAAAGGGAGGAATAGCCAGGAAGCAGCCTCTTTTCTTGCCCTACATTGCACCCAGGGGACGTGTAGTTCTCATACAATGTTCATGCCCTCCTCTTCCACAGGCTCAGGATGTATCAAAGTAAGCACCCTGGCTTCCTGCTGAATCACTCAGCCAAACCTCTAGACTCCCCAAGTTGACACAATGTATCAACCCTAACAGTTGGCTAGGGGCTTATCAATTTAAAAAAAATTTTCAAACAACCAACTCTTTGATTCATTGATTCTGTGTATTGTTTTCTTAGTCTCAGTTGCATTAATTTCTGCTATGAACATTTAAAATTTTTCCCCTTGTGTGAGCTTTGGGCTTGACTTGTTCTTTTTTTCTAGAAGCTTGAGATTCAACCTTAGGTTGCTTATTTGAGCTCATTCCGTCTTCCTGAAATGGGAGTTCACTGCTATAAATTTCCTTCTTAGGCCTGGCTCCATTGTGTACCATAAGTTCCAGTATGTTCTATCAGCATTCTCATTTAGTTGTAGCTACTGTTTAATTTCTTCTTGACCCATTTGTTGTTCAGTAGGGTGTTATTTAATTTCCCTGTATTTATGGAGTTTTTGTGGTTTCTGTTGCCATTGGTTTCAAATTTCATTGCACTATGGTCAGATAATATGCGTTGGATAACTTCAGTTATTTTGCATTTACTTAAGCATACTCTATGGACTAGTATGTGATCTATTTTGGAGAAGGAACCTTGTGCATCTGAGAAGAATGTATACTCTGATGGTGTGAACTGGAACCCTCTGCAGATATCTATTAAGTCCATGTGTTCACAGGTTTAGTTCAGTTCTGATATTTCTTTATTGATTTTTTTTGGTCTGGTTGATCTATCTGTTTATGATAATGGAATGTTAAGGTCCCACTTGCTTCTAAGATGATGTAATTGTTCAAGATCCAGGTGTATACAATTCACTAGTTGTATAGTTCACTAGTGTGAAGTGTTTGACATCATTCTCCAATAGTGTCTCAGTCACTTTCCTTGTTGTAGGGACACAGTACCAGACACTCACAAATTATAGAAGTTTATTTTAGTTCATGGTTTGTAGATGGTTCAGTACATGGTCAGCTGGCTCCATGGCAGGACAGCAGAGCAGAGGAGTACCACAGAGAACTGCTCATGGCACGGCAGCAGGAAGCAGAGAGGGAAGGGAGGAGCTGAGAAGGGAGATAAGCCCTTCCAATCCATGTCCATGGAAGAGTGATAGACCTCTTCTGACCAGACCCCACCTCCTAACAGTAAGTCAGCTATAGCAGCCTCATAATCCCATTACCGTGCCAAAGCTCTGACTCCGAGCTCTAGGCTCTTTGGAAACATCTAGATATAAACCATGACAAACGGTCTGTAAAACTTTCTCTGTTTTTCAAAACTAGAACTCCACAGCCATTAAATAAGAGATCTCCATTTGCTCATATGCCCTGGGGGCCACCATCCTCCTCTGCCTTTGTGACCCTGACTATGCTAGGGCCCACCTCATAGAAATGGAGTTGCATGGTAGGTGGTCTTCTGTGCCTGGCTTATTTCACTCAGTGCAATGTGCTCAAGGTTTGTCCATATTGTAGCCTGTGGCAGGATTTCCTTCCTCATGGAGACTAACACTTCATTTGCACACATCACCAGCATCTTTTCCATCATCAGTCACAGAATGTGTCTGCTTCTACCTCTTGGAGGCTGTAGCCAGGTGTGTATACACATCTGGGACCTATCTTCAGTTTTCCTGGGTGCGTATACACAGTATAGTTGCTGGGTAGCCCTGGAATCCTATCCTTAATCATTCTGAGCAGTGAACAGTATTTCTCTTACAGTAGACTTTTGAGTGAATTTGTTTATTAGTTCTAGGTCTCATGTAGTTCAACCTCCTTCTGGCTCAGTGTGGAGGCCATCGTCTATTACAATCTATATGGACAGAAAATCAGAGCCATCTCATTCTCTGTCTATGTGGTCTCAAAGATAGAGTCACATCTGCCACACATGGAAAACTGTGGGGTGGAATTGGGGATTTGTATTCCGGTGCAGCTAGGGCCTGTGGATCTGTGGACCCAGAAGATGAGTATCTCCTCATGGTGGGCAAGAGGGCTTGGAACAGACACAAGTAGGGCCCTGATCCTCCAAAGCCTCACATTCTTGAGGGTTCCAGAAGGAGGTGTGATGCTTGTCACCTTGCAGGAAGATCCAGTTTTTGCCAACAGTTTAGGGATTCGTGAGGACAGTGCTTGTGCCTAATCATCAATGTACCTTTGCAGCCTAGAAACAGTGAGTTCTGTTCCACGCTGCCAGCATGAGGTTCATAGCAACAAGGTTCCTGATTTCACCTCATTCTGAAAAGAAGGTAGGGAACACATTGGTGTCCCCTTACCTGGAGGAGGGTACTGGGGTGCCCAGGGAACTGGGAAGGCTTAAAAGACAGGTAGCATTTAGAAGAAGAAATTAGAGAAGCATGAGTTTTCTTGGCTAGGAAGCTAGGGGAAAACAAGGAGCCCATGCAGAGCAGAAGGGGGAGGAAGTAGTCATGATGTCACTCTGCTGTGTTGGTGCCTGTGTCACCAACAAAGTGGGATTGGAGAGAGCTGGGCAGGACAGCAAGGTGTCGGGCTGCTGGGCAGTCCCAGGAGAGGCCTAGCCCTGAATCTACTAGAAGAGAGAAGACTCGTCAGCTACTGAAACATGTGTCCCTCACATGCCCCTGGACCTGTGGGAGGCGTCCCGGGTGTTGTCTGTGGTACTCTTATGGGAATTGGGAGATAGTGAGGTGCTTCTTGAAGGCAGGTGTGAAGTGGTGAGCCTGGAGGTGCCACATGGGCTGATCCAGATTGTGGGGCTTTGTCCACCATGTTGTAGGAGCCAGAGTGTCTATACAGAGGGGCCCATTCAGAAAGTGGCTCAATGCCAGTCTTTATACAGAGAGGAACTTTGCTCTTCTACAGGCCCTGAGCCTCTAGGTGCAGGGATCATGCATGAATCACATCTCTGAGGGAAGTGCTGTGAGCTTCTGGTAGAGCAACTGACTCTGGTGGGGGGATCAACCTGGAGAGAAGCTGACCATGGGGAAACCTGACCTTAGGGAAGAGCTGATCCTGGGGGAGAATCTGATCCTGGAGAAAGAGCTGACTTTGGGAAGAAGCTGACCCTGGGGAGGAGCAGACCCTGATGGAGAACCTAACACTGGGGGAGGAGCTGATCTTGAAGAGGAGCTGACCCTCTGGGAGAAGCTGACTCCAAAGAGTACCTTACCTGGAGAAGGAGCTGATCCTGAAGAGGAGCTGACCCTGGGGAAGTAGGTGGGTACGATGGTGGAGGCAGACAGGAGACAATCAGGTGATGAAGGTTCATATGCAGGGATTAGGACTAGGCAAAGGAGGAGACCAGCAACTGGAGAGGTGAGCAGAAACCAAAGGACAGATAGCTTCCATTGGCTGGGAGAAGCCACTCACAGCAAATTTAGTGAGCAAAAACACTGTGAGGCACGTGGGCACAGTCTCTCCCTAGTGCTTAGGAGGCATTTGTGATGACTCCATGGGCCTTCGCTCCTGTGCGCCCAGCCCTCATCTCACCCTTCACATTCTCTGTCCAGGGCCCCTACTTTGCTCTCTGCTGTGAGCTTCCTTCTTCCTGAGCTGCCAGGAATCACCTTTTCAGATTTAATAAAGAGAACGTCATCCCTTATCGTCTGATGATTGGCTTACTACTACTTAGAGCTTGTCTTTATTATTAAAAATCCTCTCTGGGTTTTAAATTGATTAGACAGTTCCAGCAGGTCATGTGCTTCTCTGAATCAAGCAGAGACATTATTTGTGACTATCAATAATTATTTTCTTATTAATGTAATTAAAGATCTTATTCTTCCCTATCTAGTAGCCTAGGAGAAATAAATCTTCCAATTATCTTACTTTCAGGTTCTTCTTTTTTTCAAAATATCTCTAATTATCACTCTTGCTACAAGTATAATCAACTTGCATAAATTAGATTCTATTCTTAGCCTCGGTTTAGCTATCCACCCATCTTTTTTCTAGCACTTTGTATGTTATGGCGACAAATTCTGAGCTAACACATCTATTCCGCACACAGCCCAAATTGAAAGGACCAAACTAAAATAATATTTTTACACAGAACTTGACTCAAATAGGCTAAGTGCTCAGAGGAACAAAGACAAAGCACCTTGCTGGATAACTGCAGACCTGGTCCTCCTCCCTGGACTCAGGTCTACCACTGAGTCTCCTAATCAACTGTTCATTCATGTATTTATTTGGCAGTCTCCATGTGCCCCGTGTGCTGGGCTGTCCCTGGGTTTTGGAGCCAGAAGAGAAGAGACCTTTGCCTCTGTGGGCCTCACAGCTGGTCCTATGAGGACAGGGTATAGGCAGGACACAGGATGCTGAACGTGTGGACACCAGTCCCACAGGAGTCTGGAGAGGGAACCAAAGCCTTAGGCTGGAGGGCAGAGGCAAGCAGTTCCCAGCGATTTGGAAACCAGGCCATGGGCAGGGACTGGGGGCACGGCCTAAAGGGGGCTTGCCCAGGAGAAATGACCTTTGTTCCTGGCCAGTTCTGTACTGTGGCCACCATTGCACTATCAACTCTGTGGACCCAGTCTGTGGTCCAGCCTGCAAGTCTCAGGGCTTTTACCCTCCTCGGCGGTGTCAGAAGCTGCTGTTGAAGCAAATGTGGCTTGGATTGTCTCAAGGCAAAGGAGACAACTGCCACTCTCAGCTGCCCTGGCTGTGCTGCACTGGAGCCCCAAGCTGGTCCTCACCCCCGCCAGAGGGTGTCCCATGGCCCTTGCTGCCCCGGGGGGAGCTTGTGAAATGCTAGGAGGTGGTCGGATGCACAACTTCCCCCAGCTCTGCAAGTGCCCTCTGCAGTGGCCTGGGTACAGAGTGGTGGCTGGGAGTTGCACCTCTTCTTGGGCCTTTAAACCTTGCAGTGAGTGGCTGGGTGTGCTGGTGAGGTTGGTCGTGTGGCTGCTAACAGCAGGGCCACTTTGCCCTCAGTAGAGCTGTGAAAGAGGCAGCAGACACACTGGACCTGTGGCCGAGAGGAGCTGCAGCACCAACTCCCTCTCGGGAAGGATTATGTCACTAGAAGGCATTTGCCACTGAAATGGCTGTTCTTAAATTAGGCTCTGAGGCAGATGAGTTCCCGCGGCTATTTGAGGGCCTTCTGCAGCCAGCTTGGCAGGTGACTCGCTTGTTGGCCCCTTCTGGGGTTTGCTGTTACATAAGGATGCTCCGTGCAGATGCACAAAAACACTCTGAAATGCAAGTCCTGCCCCATGTCAGGCGGTGGGGTCTCTGCCGGTGGGGTCTCTGCAGGAAAGCCCCGACTCATCCTTCCAGCTGGTTGCCATGGAGACCGCCGCTGTCACTCCCTCCTCCGTTTTCCCGGAGCTCTCGCCCATCTTCCAGCTTGTAGTGCAGCGTAAGGGAGAGGCTCCTGCGTGGGCCTCTTCCCACGAGAGGGTGACACAGCTAAGGAGGACAGCAAGGTGCGGGCTGTGTGGGGTCTGCACAGCCCAGGGGGCAGGGTGTGAATAGCGGGAGCCCAATCCCCCAGTCTGGAGGCTGAAGTCCAGGGTCCAGGTGTCACAGGCTGGCTCCTCCTGAAGCCATGGCCTGTACTTGCGGTCACAGTCCTCTCCCTGTGTCCTCATGTAGCTGTCTCTGTGTACATGTCTGCGTCCCAGTCTCCTCTTCCTGTAGGAACTCCTGTTGGATTGCATGACTGCCTCTCTAACGACCTCATTTTACCTTGGTCACCTCTGTCAAGCTCCTGTCTCCAGACGCAGCCACGTGCTGATGGCTCTGTCACAGCCTCTCTGGCGTTAGGATCCCACTCCTCGTCCTGGGGCAGCTCTGTCTTCTCCCACATCTACACCTGAGGACCACTCCTGGCTGTCACAGGCATGTCCCATGAGGCCCAGTGCCCTTGGAGGATCTGCCTTCCCACAAGCTCTGTCCTGGCTGGCTGCCCCTCAAGGTCCCTGTGGCCTAGCTCCTGATGGCAAAGCCTTTAGAGCTTTCAGTGATACCAAGAGCCTCCCGTGTCGCTCATGCCATAGGTTCACCGCCACCAGGGCTCTCTTCCTCCACCCAGGTCCCACCTGCTCCTGTCCTCTCCTCTCCTGGCATCACTGATACCCTGGGGGCCGTTAGCTCCTAAAATTAGGCCTTAACGGGTGGGTGTCCCCCACCCCATGGGACTTAGTTTTCAGCCTGTGTCACCCAAGTGCAACTAACTGGTTTCTGTAACCTCACACTCGTGGCCTCTTTTGCATCTGAAAGTAAATTCCTTTCAGATGGATTTGAGTTTAATCCATCTTGGAGAATCAGAAAAGAGTAACTGCACTCTATTTTTACCGCAAGAAGGTTCTCCCGAGGACACGGTGCTCACTTGCAGACAGAGCACGATCACAGAGCACCAGCACGTCGAGGAGCCTGGCACGTGGGCCTGGGAGGACCGGGTCCAGTCCAGACCCTGCGACCTCTGTGCAGGGGCGTGGAGTCCCGGCCTCCGCTTCCCTCTGCTTCCCCACGTGTGGGATGCAGGAATGTGGAGGAGCAAGCTCGGGGCTGTCGGAACGGAGGAAGCGCTCTGAGCTGGCGCCATGGGGCCCTGGGCACGCACGGTGGCATCACCATCCACCCGTCTCACTCTCTTCCAAGCCGCTCCCGTGGCTGCTCATCCTCCAGTCTCCACCTTTCTTAGTCCCTTTCCTGTAGAGAAGTGTGTGGTCTGCGCATCTCCTCTCCAGTCTTTTCCCTGAGGTTTGCTCTCAGCACTGACAGGTCCCCGAGCAACAAGGACAGGACCAGGGACTCCAGCGTCCCACACGTGTTCCCCACAGTGTGCTGCGGCTGCCCCGGGGCCCTGCCACCTTTCTAGACATTGAGGATGCAGTGGGGATCTGTGGTCCTGGTCGGTTCCAGATGCTACGGGAGGGGCTGCTGCACGCTGCCAAGGCCCTCGCACAAGCCTGCATCACAGAGCCCAAGCACATCACCTCCGGTGACGGCAGGCTTGCTTTGATTTTTTGTTGTTGAGGGCTTTTCTTTCTTTGGCCTCAAAACAAATCCGTAAGTTTTCTTTCTATAAGAGATGACAATAGTGCCCAGCATGCTGCCTTTTGAGTTCGGCTTCTGGAACAGTTTGGGCTGGCCCTCACCTGTGGTCTGGGTGCGAGGAAGTGCGTCTGCCTGCTGGTCCCCATGAGGTGTTAAGTGTAGATTATCTGGGGGCAGTGTGAGGGGCTCCACCTTACTGCCCTCGGGAAGACATTTTCGCTGCACCCACTCTGACGTTTGAATCACAAACCCACTCCAGCACTTCTCTCCTTTATCAGCCTGCAGAGAGCCCCACAGTGCTTTGCAAATACAAAACCAGCCTAGTGCATTTCGTCTTTATAATGCCAAGCGAGAGTGCGTGCACATGGGCGTACACACACACACACACACACACACACACACAAATAAGTAAAAAATGCAGGATCCAGGGCTTAGACATTTAAATCCTATGCAAATAATTATGACCATCTATGAATCAGAAAAATGTACTCTGAGCAGGACTGGGCACTCCTTTCACTATTGCTTTTTATTTGAAAATAGGCAAACAGAAAAGGAATTATATCTGTTTGCTTTCTCTGTTGGATATTTTAATGGTTTGTTCTGTCTGAGAAAGCCTGATGTTTAGCTGAAGTTGACAGAAACCACAAGTGGACGTGTCAAAACAAGCTGGAGAAAGTTACTTTTGATGTGTTTTATTGAGATATCCGAGGTACTTTCCAATTATTTTATGCCAAGAAAGGTAGTTCTTTACAAAAAAAACAGATTTCTTTTGAAAACCACAAGTGTAACTTGTCAAACTTTAACTATCACTTGGCTCTGCGCAGGGGAAGCTGGAAGGCTGTGTGTCAGCTGCGGGGAGAAGAGAGCAGCCCATGGGCTGGGACTGCGCAGCACGCCTGGTCCCTCTCGACTCCCTCAGGGACACAAGTGTGGCAGGGCCTTGGGGTGGGGGCCCTGTGAGGTCTGTACCACAACAGCCCTGCTCCCCCAGGCTGGATCCCAAGGCCACAGGACTGTGTGGGCCAGGGGCTTGAATTGCCAAGGCCTTGGCTCTCAGGGGTGCTCAGAGGGCGCCCCCTCCTGGGCCCAGTGGCAGGTGGCGAGGAGGCCCAGGTGGCCTGGGGCAGGCAGTGGCCAGCCACTGGCCCATGTGACCGGGGCCAGGTGAACCTGTGGTGTGCTGGCCAGCCCTGTTACAGTTCCCTTGTCCCACAGCCTGGGTATGTGAAGGGTCAGCGGGAGGCTGCTGTCCACTCCTGCCCACCTCTTGAATGAGCAGGGGACAATGGCCTTCCAGAGACTGGCGCTGCACACGCCCCAAACACACCCCTCCCTCGGCTGCTGGGCCAAAGAGCAGGATTCTTTGTAGATACAGGAAGTGCTCACAGGTGAAATATGTTCTTCCCTAGGCACAGGTTTCTCCAAAGGTGACTTAGGGAACAGTCACAAGCATGGAGACTGTAGCGGGGGAGGTGTTTTCAGATTAGATGAAACCACATGAAAGGCCATGTACGGAAGAAGAGCAAGGTTTAAACTTGACTTCTCAGAGGGTGGAGCTGGCATGGGGGCCTTGCCAGTGGGTCTCACGGTGGCTGGAGGGGCGACTGGGGGCCTCAGGGTGAGCCACCCCTTCCTGCACCCTGTCACTCCTGATGTCAGCACCACGGTCTGCATCAGCAGAGGTTGAGCTTAAGGCCCTGTGAGGCCATCCTACTCTCAGGGACAGCCTTGCCCACACCTGGAGGCTCCTATGCAGGGACAGGGGACGAGGGACAGGAAAGGCGCTGAGTGGATCCTCTCCCCTCATGGGGGCCCTGGGCACTGGTCAGCTGGGGGCTGGGGGAATTGATGCTCTGGACACTGGCAGTGTGGACATCCACAGTGGCTTGTTCTCCATGTGAGACCGTGTGCTAAGACAGCTAATTCTCCAGGCAGAAGTTCACCTGCCCTTCTGTGTCCCCCATGTCCCTGTGTGGGCTCATTCTCTGGGTGCTATTCTCAGTTATGCTAGGATCCCTCTTGCTTCCTCTCCTCTCCTGTGCCCTCCTGATGGGGAGGTACCCCAGGTCCAAAGCTGTCACTGGGGTCTTTGTGGGTCCCCAGGTTGAAGTGCTAGCAAGTACACATCCCCAGGGTGGAGACAGGTCCTGGGCATCTCAGATCCCCCACCAGGCCTGTTGCAGGGATCCAGGAAGATCTGGGGGAGCTCAGATGTTGGGGAATGTGTTCTCCCAGCTTTTGTACCAACCTTCGACAACTTGTGACAGTGAGGAGGGCAAACAGGATACCTGGGATGAGGGCTCATGTGTTCCCACACATGAGGGTTGCAGGGGTAAGGACA
Source organism: Dinomys branickii (assembly GCA_004027595.1). NCBI lineage: Eukaryota > Metazoa > Chordata > Mammalia > Rodentia > Dinomyidae > Dinomys > Dinomys branickii. The sequence goes on from PVLD010004325.1 coordinate 19,656, forward strand.
TTGGACCTGCAGCATGGGACAATGCGTGGTGAGGAAAGAGTAGCCCTGACGCTGACCGCAGCACAGAAGGGGACGTTAATTGGATTCGGTGTTCTGTCTTCCTGCCTTTACAGTGTTGGCTGGGCTTTGGTCCCAGGGACTTTCTTCCAGGCCAAGAATGAGATGGACAGATAAAAGGACCAGGGTGAGTCTTATCCTTTCTCTGTGAACCAGCACCACTGAGATGCTAGAGGTGGGCTCCTGGCAGGTCAGGACCTGGCCTGGAACTGGACTTGCGGCCCTTCATGGAGCTGCTGTGCTGGCATTTTCACGTGGCCCAAAAGCAGAGGAAGAGTGATGCCTGCCCTGCCTGTGGTTCTGCTCCGTCTGTTTTGAGGTGCAGGGTGGGGCCTGCTCAGGGCCCAAGCTTTGCCACTGTGAGCCCCGCTTCTCATCCCTTGATGAGGGAGCACCTCTGCCAGCCGATTTTGCCATGATGTTCTGGGTCCCCTTCCTCCCTGCCACCTTGAAGTCAGAGCTGTCTGCACACCTTGGGGTCAGAGCTGCCCTGTTGTCTGTCCCGAGAGGTGATCTCTGACTTCATGGCTGTGTGCAGCCACACGCCTGCAACCGCTGTGACTTCCACGTTCATTACAGCATCCAGTAAACTGCAGGAGCTACCCTGCACAGTTTATACAAAGGGACAGATGGGGGTGACTGTGCAGCTGCCCGCACAGGGACCCAAGCACATCAAAGGCTGCTGGGAATGGCTGTGAGGTCAGGTTGGCTCAGGATAATCCAACAGGGACACAGCCCTCTTGCACCTGGAGAAGCACCTGCTGCTAACACACACCTGTGCCCAGTGTCCTGTGGGAGCCTGACTCCCTCCATCCATGCCAACCTCCTCCATGTCCTCTCTGTCCTCCAGCAGAGCACATGGGCCTTGCCTCCATCCCTTCTTACTTTTCTCTGGCCAGTTGAGATTTAAATGGCCCCTGCCTCAAACGCTGCCTATGGCAGGACTTCTGCTGTCTTTAGGGTCACTGTGAGGGGACCAAGTTCTGTCACACCATCTTATTGAGTCACCTGTCTCCTCTTTCTCATCTCCCCCACCAAGGTGAACCTGTGCCTGGCACAACGTAACAGTGGTGGTGAACAGTGTGGCAGGGCAGTGATGGGGGACCATGCAGACTGAGGCTGAGGCTAAGACCTGTGAATGGCACCTGAGTCCCTGCGGCCGAGGTCAAGGTCTTTGGACAGGAGTCCCAGAACTGTCCATAACCTTGCAAGGCTGATGCTGGGGCTGCCAGGGCCACACCCTGCCCCACGATGGTGCATCCAGAGCCTTGTGCCCATCACAGCACCCTTAGGAAGAAGAACTTCATGAGATAGTCTATGGCAGAGCCCCGACTACCATCAGCCCCAGGGCCCGGCCCCAGTGGAAAGCCCACTCCCTCCGGCCACCCCCACCTGATTTTTCCTGGGCCCTTGCCTCCTGAGGTCTGAACAAGGCCTTTCTCTAGGTGACTTGTGCAGGGACACCCTGGCAGAGCTGCACATTTGCAGGTTAGGGTGGGGCCATGGAGACCGGGTTCACAGCTGCCACGTCCTGGTTCTGGTCCCAGCTCCCTGGGAGCCCTGGGGCTTGGTCAGCCCCTCCACCTCTGGCTCTCAGAGCATCTGCGGGGTGAGGGCAGGCAAGGCGGCCTCTCAGGCCCCCCCCACTTGGTTCTTGTCTCTGTCTTCTCTCATCCAGCTGGCGACAATCTGATACTCTCTGGCATCCCCAAGAATCCAGTGCACTTGCCACTTCCTGTGGGTCTGGGCACACTCGTCCCACAGCCGGCTCCTCGCGTCTCCCCTTTTATCAGCTTCTTTGTAGCTCCACCACCTTGTTTCCCCCTGCGGTTTTTAGGCAGGGAGCAGCCCGCCAGCTGGTTCTGGAGCAGAACCTTTCCAGCGAGAGCTGTTATGGTGGGATTAAGGCTGCTCTCTTTGCTTGTACACAGTCATTCATTAAAATTTTTTTTGCCTAAATTATACCATGCATTTGCCAGGCAATACTCTCACCTGGTCTGCTGGTATTTGCGTTAAGTCGAGTGGCCTGTGCGCTTTTGGGTGAGAAGTGCCTGGTGGGATGTGCCCAGCCTGCTCTGGGCCTGGGCCAGTCTGGTCTTCTCTCTGCATAAGCGACTCCGAGGCCAGGCCACTGTCAGTGTCTTTTTGGGTGTGTGGAGCCCAGTGTGGGGGCCACCAAAGAAAACCCAGTTGACCAACACAAGGCCAGGGCAAGGCCCAGCGGGGGCCGGTAGTGGGCACATGCAGATACGGCAGCAAGGTCAAGTTGGAGCCCGACGCCAGGCTACTGGTGCATTAGCTTCAGCCAATGGCCCTGAGGACAGGAATGGCAGCTGCAGCTTCACCACAGCTGTGGCGGTCATAGCATAGCTTTGTGTCAGGGCAAGAGCAAGGTGGCTGGGCTCAGTGCTGTGTGTTCTGTGGGCCTATTGGTCCATCTCCCAGGGACCAGGACAGACAGACAGCTGCCTGGCGTGGAAAAGTCAACAGTGGTCCTTGGGGTATCCTTCAGCAGCTGGACCCTGTTCTAGCCCACACGGGTCCCCAGATGAGACGGGTGGGTTGTGATCCACACTTGGCACTGACAACACTGCAACCTTGGCCTGGTATGTGCAGGGTCCGTCCCTGGGCTCTGCCCCTGAGCTGTTCATGCTGCCCCAGGTGCCCAACCATCTCAGGGCTCAGAGAGATGGGTCCAAGGCTGTTTTGTTCTCAACGCCATGGTGGCCTTGATGAGGGCCCCTGCAAGCCCAGGGAGCTGCCCTGGCTCTGCAGTTAGGGAGCTGTGCTGTCCCCACACTGGGACCCCAGGAGAACTGTGGGCTCTGCGCCACCACAGGGCCACAGCCACCCTAACGTGACACATGCTCATTTACAGTTCCCTCTGCCTCCCTCAGACGTCAGTTTTCCTTGTACATGTGGCTTTGCATGTGTGCCGCATATCCTCACATGCGTGGGGCCCTGCCCCCACTGCCGCAGCCAACATGCCCACCAATCCCATGCCTTCTACAGCCCTCCCTGAGTGGTGGCTCCTGTAGCCCCAACTGCTCCCCCATGCCCAGCACCAGGAGAAGCAGTTGAGTGAACCATGGTAGGCACAGCGATGGGCACCGGCTGAGCTGTGTGGTGCAGTGGTGAAAGTCTCAGGCTCTGGAAACCAGCAGACTAGGGTCCGAGTCTCAGCTGTGCTACTTTCAGGAGAGTTTGCTACCTGAGCCTTGACTTTCCATCTGTGCAATGGGGGCAGCAATGCATAGGTCTCACAAGCTGCTTGTGGACATATGGGCTCAGTGCGGTGGCGCCCAGACGGTGCCGGGCCGCCCCCAGCAGGCGAAGCACATGACAACTCCCACAGCAGGTACCAGGTCTTAGCCATGCCCCCATTTGCTCTCTCCCTCCTGCTTGCTGCTCTCATGGAACACCCCGTCCCAGCCTTTCCGGTGACCTCCTGATACAGATTCCAGCACCTGCAGAACGTGTTCCTACTCATTTTATGGCCACCCTTATCACAAAGCACCGCCCACTCGCTCCATGGGCAGGATTATTCCCTCGGAGCAGACACCTCCCTGCCCAGGCAGTGCTTGCTTTTATGGGGCAGTCAGACCCAAATGTGTCACTTGGGTTTACAAGAAACACACCTAGGGCCGTTCCTTAGGGCATGTCTAGCAAGGAGGGGGAGTGACTGACAAAGATAGCCTCCTGGGAGAGACTTCGGTTCTGTGTCCCCCAGCCCCCACGCTGTCCCCACACTGTCTTCATGCCAGTGTGTGTGTAGAAGGAGCCACAAGGAAAAGCCCTAGAAGGACGGCTGATCCTGGCATCGAGACTCGGCTATGAACTTCCTGCTGGCAGCCGCGTTGTGAGGTGGTGCCAGGTGACCAGGGCGCCACTGTGCTGCAACAAGTAGGCTCTATGTCACTGTTCTCTCCCTGTACTGCTCGCCAGGGAGGGACACTGGGCCATGCCTAGAGAAGAGTCTGGCCACTGTAGGGCCTCGAGCATGGCCCACCATGAGCTGTGTCTGGGGCTGGTGCGAGGCCAGGCAGGTCTGAGAGGTTCCTGGTGCTCTGGGTCCAAGGGGCCCTGGTGTGCTCTCTGGGCCCGCTCATACTTCTGTCATAGGGTCTTTCACGGTAACTTTGGCCAAAGGCAAGGCAGCAGCATAGGAGGATGAGTGGAGGTGGAGAGACCTCTGCCCCTGCGCCAGGCCAGGGCAAGGGGCCATGCCCTGCCCAGTGGAGGGCCAGGGCAGGAGAGGCAAGTCTCCCAACACACAGCTAAGTGCTGGACGGAAATGTGCTTTCGGAGGTGCAGCCTGGCCCCATGCTCCCATCAGAGGTGGGGCACAGGTGATGGTGCTGGAAACTGTTCATTAACCTTTATCAGCTGCTGCTTAGGGAGCCCGAGCCATACAGCCACTCACACCTCCAGCGGGTGAGAGCGGGCATGACCTTGCCTCAAGAAGGTGTTCCCCAAGAGCAACTTCGCGGAGCTATCATCTGCAGACTGGCTGGGAGGTCAAGTGATTCACCCTGTCGCTCCGCTCCAGGCAGAACCAGCACCCCTGCCAATATTAACCTCAAGGTGTGTAAATCAGTGCTAAGCTACTCCTAGAGGTTGCAGGAAGGAGCTCTGCAGGGCTGCGGACAGAGATACCCGATTTGCACTGCCATGTGGTGGGTTAGAATTCCACATGTGAATTCTTCAGCCAGGGCTTGGGGTCTTCCTGGCCCATGCCTCAGTCAGAAGCAGCAGAGCACTGGAAAATGAGCCTGGGAAGAGGTGGCCAGGAGCCCACTAACATCTGAGCTTGTCAAACAAACCCCTCTAAGGTCCTGGGCCCAGGCCTGGTCCTGGGTGATCCTGGTTCCTGGAGAATGGGCCTTTCTGGGTCGCCTCGCCATAGGTGCAGCTCCAACTGCCCCCGTGCTTCAGGCTCCTTGTCCCTAAACCTGGGACCTGCAGAGCTGTTTCTCTACCTCTCCTTGTGATCTGCATCTCTGAAAAGGGCAACATGGACTCACGCTAACTCTCCCTTTCCCATGGGCTTCCATTGGTCCCCACAAGACTCTGGGCCATGGGCCACTGTTTCTGTCCTCCAACAGAAGAAATCCAGGCACAGAGCAGCTCAAACACTTGCCTAGGTCAAGGAGTTGTGGGTGCTTCCCTGGGGGTGCACGGGTGGCCACTGGCCCCGGCTGGCTAGTGGCAGGAGTAGGAGGACTCTGCCATATGGGGCACAGATCCAACAGGGTGGGGGTCCCTCCAGCTTGGCTACCTCCAGGGTGGTCTGCCTGTCCACTCTGGAGAGAGATGACCATCTGTGAGGGAGGCAGGGATGGTTGAGGGCCATGCACCAAGGGCTGCGTATACCCATGGCTCCCTAAGCTAAGCACCCTGCTACAGGGACACCCCTGAAGTGCAGAAATATGAGTCTCAGGGCCTCAGAGATGCCAGCAAGTGCACTGCCTGTCCTTCCTCGGTGTGACTTTCCGCCTCCTTAATGGGTGACTCCCAACTACATCTCGTGGGTCACCACAGGGGTGACAGAGCCACAGATGGGCAGTCTCTCTCCCTCCCACCTGGCCCGGGACACTCACCTCTCGGGGTTTTGCTATTCTCTAGCCCAAGCAGGCTGATGGCACCAGGGCCCAGCTCCTCTGTCACTGCCCAGGAAACTCCCCTCCATACCATGGTGCTGTCCTCTCTTGGCTGCCTCTCAGGAGCGGGAGGCTGGGATGCCCCTCTTCTCAGGATGTCCTGTCTTCAGGAGGAGGGACCCAGGCCTTGCTTGCAAGCACACCTCCTGGAACTTAACAGTTTTCAGACACTTTGCTTTCAAGAACACTTTACATTCTTGAGAGTTATGGAGGACCCCACAGAGTTTTTGTGTACTGTATCAAAATTAAAGCTGAAAAAATGGTTATTAATTCATTAAAAATAATGTGACCACCCATTATAACAATACCACTATAGAAATAATTGCACTTTCTAAAATAAAAAATATTAGTGGGAAGAGTGACATTGATTTATATTTGTACAAATGCCTTCCATGTCTGAATTTAAACTAGGTGGCTGGGTTCTCACATTTGCTTCTGAACAGAGCTCTTGTTGTTAAGCAGGTTTATGAAGATCTGTTCTGGTTTGGATCCATAGTGATTCCCAGAGGTTCCTGAGCAGAAGGCTTAGTCACCCTCTGGGGCACTATGGGCATTGGTAGGCCCTCTGGGGGGAACCTAGGGGAGGAAGCGTGGTTGCTGGGGTGTGGCCTGGAAGGGGATGTCGGTATCCCGGCCCTTCCTGTCTCTTTCATTGCTTCCTGAGTGCCATGCAGTGAACTGGGCTTCTTTGCTATGATGTCTGTGCTGCCACAGGCTCAAACAACCTCAGAAGCTGTGACCCTAAATACAACTTTCCTCCTTTTAAGTTGTTTCTCTCAGGTGTTTATCACAGCAGTGGAAACTGAGCTAATAGGGCATCTTACCTTCTGTGCAGTGCCCCAATTTAAACCAGGCAATAGCATAGGTCCTCATGGACTCTGGGGCTATTGTCTCTGTCCGTTGTAGAACCTGCTCCTTCTCCCCCAAGGAGGTTCTATACCTGTTATTGGACACCTCTTGTTTCCCAGTGACCTTGCTGTGGGCAACCACGTGGGCACTGTGCAGCTAGTTTCCCTAGTTGGGAGAGTTTGCGTCACTGGAAGCACACAGTAGGTGGACTTCTGTATTTGACTTCCTCCACTGAGCATGACATTTGCAAAGCTTGTCCCTGCTGCTTCCTACTCCTCTCTTTGCCAGAAAGCATTACATCCTGTGGAACACCATGTCTGGTGGCTCCTTATTGGCTGATAGACACTGGGTTTCCCCAATTCACCGCTAGCATGCGTGAGGCTGCTGTGAAGATCCGTGCACAGGGCTGTGCGCGGTCAGTGCCTTCCCTCCTCTTGGTTACATGGGACGCACAGGAGGGGACATTACCCGGTCACACGGGAACTCCGGTTTAGCACCTCAAGGTGCTATTTGCCACAGTAGCTGCACATACTCCATTCAGTGTGCAAGTTTTGGTTTCTCCCTGTCTTTGCCAGCATTGGTCACCATCGGCCTACTCGTTTGGAAGGGACAACTCAGTGTGGTTTAGACCCATACTTCACCAGAGGCTAGAAATGTTGCATGTTTTTGTGTGTGTTCATTGGCTGTTTGTGCTTTGTTTTTTCAGGTTTTATTCTCATTTTTAATTATTTGTCTTTTTTAGCCAGTGTGTTGTAAGAATTCTTCATCTATCCTATGTACCATTCTCCTGTCAGATACATTATTTGCAAATATTTTCTTCCTCTCTGTTGACTGCCTTTCACTTCCTCGATCACCATCCAGAAAACACGGGAAGTTTTTAACGTTGATGAAGTGCAAATTGTTTATGTTTTGTTGCGGCTGGTACTCTCTTGGTGTCACAGCTGAGAACATGTTTTCTAATCTAAGGCCATGAAAATTGCTTCCTATATTTTCTTCTAATAGTTTTTAAAAAATGTTTTAATGTTTGCGATTATGTTTGTAGTACATTTTAAGTTCGCTTTTGCATAGGGTGTGAGGTAGGGGTCCAGTTTCATTCTCCTGCCTGTAGCTATCCAATTGTCCCACACCATTTGTGGATGAGACTGTCTTTTCTCCATTGAGCAGTCTTGAGACCCTTGTTGAAAATCAGTTGATCAGACATGTGAGGGTTTATTTCTGAGTCTTCAGCTTGGTTTCATTGATCTACATGTATTGATTATGCCAGCCACACACTCTATTGGCCACTATGGATTCATAGTAAATTTTAAATCAGAAGCATTAGTTCTTTAACTCTTTTTCCCAGATTGATTAGATAGTCATGGCTTCTTGCATTTCAGTGTATGTAAAAAAAAAGTAGCTGGGATATTTGTAGGAATTTTGTTGACTTCATAGATCATTTTGGGGATCATTGCCATTTGACAATATTAAAATTTTCAATTGTCTACCTGAGGTGATTTTCCATTTATTTAAATTCCGTAATTTCTCTCAAATGCTTTTTGTAGTTACCAGGCTACAAGTTTTGTACTAATTAACTTTACTCCTAAGTATTTTATTCTTTTTGATATTATTATAGATGGCATTGTTTTATTCATTTCATTTCATATTATGTTTTGCTAGCTTGTAGAAATGCAATACAGTGGTACCTTCGTTCACAAAAATTCTTCCCACAATTCTGGTTGCACAATGAAATGGACAAGAACTAAATCAAATTCAATAGTTAGGTTCAATGTTGGGCTCAGGGGGAAACTTGATTCAGTTCTCATCCAATTTGGTTTGCGAACAGAATTGTGGAAAGAATTAAGTTCGTGAACCAAGGTAGCACTGTAGATGTTTTGTGTATCGATTTTGTGCTGAACTTGTTCATTAGCTCTTTCCTTTTAACAGATTCATTACAATTTTCTACATATAAACTCATGCCAAGAAAGTGATTTCTCTGGCTTCAAATCTAGAGGCCTTTTCAAAAAATTATTTTAAAGAGAGAGAAAAACTAAAATGGTACAGAATTTCAAAACAAGATGATAGAAAATTAACAAAGGTTATAGTATTGCATATTGTTATCTTCAAAGTAGTTGGTCAGATTACCAGATACAAGTGTGCCAAATTGATCAAACAATATAAACACTGTTCCTTTCAATGAACTAATAGAATTAGTAATACAATTGTCTTAGCTATCTTGTGTATATGTGCATATCTTCCCCCCCCTTCTTTTCTCTTTTTCCACATCCCAGTTCTTTACTTTTGAGCAGTTTCTTTCATTTTCATTACATCTATTGTACCTTTTGGGTCTTATTTACTCTTTCAGTTTCTTACACTACGGAGACAATATGATGTTTACATCTGTGGGTCTGATTTATTTCACTTATGAGTGTGGTCTCTAGTTGCATCCACTTACCTATAAAAGCCTCTAGTTTATCTTTCTTGATAGCTGAGTAGTACTCCATTGTCTAAAAATACCACATATTTTTTATCCATTCCTCAGTTGATGGGCATTTGGGTTGTTTCCAAGATTTAACTATTACAAATTGTGCTCTTATAAACACGGGTGCACATATATCACTGTGGTATGATGTTTTTATTTCTTCTGAAAAAATACCCAGAAGGGGAATAGCTAGGACCTCTAATCCTAGTTTTTTGAGAAATCTCCACACTGATTTTAATAGTGGTTGTACTAGTCTACACTCCCTCCAACAGTGAAGAAGGTTTCCTTTCTCCCCAACCCTCCAGCATTTGTTATGGGTTGATTTCTTGATGATAGCCATTCTTTCTGGGATGAGATGTAGTCTGAGTGTTGTTTTAATTTGCATTTCTCAAACGACCAATGATGTTGAACATTTTTTTATACATTTATTTGCTATTTGTATTTCTTTATGTGAGAAGTATGTATTCTTCTCAGATGCCCATTTTTGGATTGGGTCTTTGAACTTTGGGGGCCTGATTTTTTAAATTCTTTATCTGTTCTAGATAAAAGTTCTTTGTCTTTTGTTTATTTTTTTATTGTCTAATTGACCTTACTGCAACCTCTATCACAATGCTGAACAGAGGTAGTGAAAATGGATGTCTTTGTCTTCAGTCTGTTACCATTAAGTATGACGTTAGGAGTGGGTGTCTCGCAGATGCCCTTCCCTGGATTGAGGAAGTTCCCTTTCATTTCTACTGTGTTGATCATTTGACCACAAGAAGATGTTAGACTTTGTCATGTGTGTTCTCTGCATCTTGTAGTATGAACATGTTGTTCCTCCCTTATTAATACAGTGGACAACTCTGACTGGTTTTCATATGTGGGATCAACCTCATGCTCCCAGATTAAGATCTACTTGGTCATGGAGTATAATCCTTTTTCTTATGTTGCCAAATTCTGTTTGCTATATTTTATTGAGGATTTTTTGTCAATATTCGTAGAAGATACAGTTTTCATAAAAGTAAGTTCTTAAAATAAAGTTTGAAGGAATATTTTTGAAATAATTTATGAATAATTTCTATTAATTCTTTTAAAAATATTTGGCACAATCTATCAGTGAAGTTGCCTGGGACTGTTTTTTTTTTAACTAAAATCTTTCAAATTACTGTTATACTTAGACCCACAATGTTCCTTAAAAGCCGCGAGTGTTCAGAGGGAGAGCTTTTGGAAGATGATTGGGTGAGGAGCTCCATACTGTCTTACTTGGGAGGTGGGGCTTGGTGAGAGGTGGGCCACTGGGCGTGACTTGGAAGGACATAGCTCCCTCCCCAGCTCCTCCCTGTTGTGGGCGTGACCTAGAAGGACACAGCTCCCTCCCCAGTGCCTCCCTGTCATCTCTGCTTCCTAGACACCATGATGAGAGTAGCTTTTCACCCGCGTGCCCTCCTGCCAGGCTGTTTCTGCCTGGGAGCTGGCTGACCACGGACTGAAGCACCAGCCACAGTAAGGCTCTCTCCCTTGGAGATGTGAGTGTTGAGTATTGTGTCCTGGTGATGGGAACGTAACTAAAACAATTACTAATTCTGCAATTTTTTGGTTACAGGTTTATTCAGAATTCCTATTTCTTCATGAGGAAGTGATGATAGTTTGTCTCTTTCTAGGAGTTTGCCTATTTCATCTAAATTATCTAATTTACTAGCATAATAGTTTGTTGATAAGTTTTATTTCTGTAAGGTTGGTAGTGGTGTCCCACGCCCACTCCTGATTTTGATAATTTGAGTCTTTTAGGAACTGTTTGTTTATCTTTTCAAAGAAATAACCCTTGAATATCTTAATTTTCTCAATTTTCTGTCCTCTAGCTTGTCTCTGATCTAACCTTAATTATTCTTTTCCTTCGCTTGCCTTAGGCTTTAGGATTAGTTGGCTCTTTTTTCTTATATCTTAAGGTAGAAAGGTTATGAATTTTTTAAAAATGTAGAAGGTACAGCTATAGATGCCCCCACAAGTGTTGCTTTACTGCATTTCATGCATTTTTGGAATGTTGGTTTTTTAAACTTCCACTAATCTCAATTTTCTAATTTCTCCATTTACTCATTTATTATTTAAGAGTATGCTGTTTAATTTACATATATTTAAAATGCATAAATTTCTCTTTTTTCTAACTTGATTTCGTTGATGTTGGAGAACTTTATATGTTCTATACACTTTAATATGTAGTGGCCACACATGTTGTCTGTCTTGAAGAATATACTGTGTGTGCTTAAGACGAATGTGGATCCTGGCACTGTTGTATGTTTTACACATGGTATCAGGTGTAGTGTATTTACAGTGTTGGTAAAGTCTTCTACTTGCTTGTTGGTCTTCATAGTTCTGTTATGGAAAGTGGGATATTGAGGTCTATAACCATTAAAGTGGAGTTGTCTATTTGATTTTAATTCTGTCAGTTTTTTCTTCCTGTAATTTTTTGACTCTGTTGGTAGTGCACATAGGCTGATCACTGTTGTAGCTTCCTGACTGACTAATCCTTGTATCATTATAAGATGGCCCTGTCTTTAGCAAGGTTTTTGTTTGTTTTAAAGTTTATTTTTTATGATATTGTTAAACTCATGCTAGATCTTTCATGGTTGCTGTTTGCATGGTACCTTTTTTCTCATCTTTTAGCTATCAACTAATTCGCATCTTCAAATCTAGTGTACATTTCCTATAGACAGAATAGACTTTTAAAATCAAGTTTAACAAGCTCTGCCTTTGGATTGGATTGCTAATCTATAAGGAGTGATAAAAATGTACAATGTATACCTTGATAAACGTACAGTGCTGCCTTGATATCTTCAATTAATTAAAATGTTTACTTTTGATGGTTATTTTGACTTTGGTAAAGATCCAGAAGTTGCATGGTGCCAGCTCTGATGAATGAAGTGGGTGAAGATACGTGTCTGGTTTACAAACCTGCCTTTCCATCGGGTGACGCATGGCAGCAGCACTCACCATAATTGTTCATCACACCTTGTATAGACACTCAGGAAAGAGCACTTCCAGAACTGCTTCAGAAAGTGGCAGGAATGATGGGATTGGTGTGTTTGAAGTAAGAAGGATTGTGAGGGGGATTAATGGCAACATGACTTTCATTGTGATACATTTTAAAAAATTTAAATATTCATCATATTTTTTGATCACACCTCCTATTCATGTTTAGTGTTAGTATTGATGTGTTTAGATTCATGTTTATAATTTCGCTTTTTTGTTTCCCATGTCGAGTACTTTTTGTTCTTCTGTGCCTCTTTTCTTGCCCTTGCACTTATTGAATAATTTTTCTAATATAACATTTTTATTTCTGTAATTATTTTCCTGTATGCATTTTAAAAATTGTTCTCTTATTGCTTGGGGGCTTACAATACAATCATAATGTAGAATCAATTTCAGATTTATAATAACAATCCAGTGAAGCATCGAGATATTACTCTCATGTATCTCTCTTCCTTTTTCTCTCTTTTGTGCTACTGTTGCGGTATAAATCTACAAATGTGAATTCAGTGGTACATTTCTATAATCATTATTTTATATAATTGTGTATCTTTTAAAGAAGCTGACAGAAGACATGAAAACAAATATGTAATCTTTGTTATATTGATCTTCTTTTATGTCATTTCTTGTCCTTAGTTTACATTGTAATAAATTACTACATTGATAATAATATATAATAACTACTAGTAAATTACATCATAGTAGTATGTCTATCAGATAGATAGAAGTTATCATCTAGTGATGTATAAATTATCAACCTCCTTTGTGGTATTCTTGTCATACAATTGCATATCTACACTCTATAGGCCAACAGTATAATCATACACATATCATTTTACACATTCACTTTTAATTAAATTAGGAGATAATAAGACATATCTAATTCTTCTTTCTCCTGTAATTAGTTTTCTTTACCAGTGGTCTGTTTTTCACATGAACTGGAATCACTATCTGCAGTCACCTACTTTTAGTTTGAAGAACTTCCTTTAGCATTTCTTATAAGGCCTTTGGGTAGCCACCGATCCCTCAGTTTTGTTCATCTGGAAATGTTTACCTTGTCTTTTATTTTCAGTGATAGTGTTGCTCAACATAAAAGTCTGTGTTGGTAGTGTTCTGTTTTGTTCTGGCACCCTGCTGGTGTCATCCACTGCTTTTGGGCCTCCATCATTTCTGATGAGGAGTTAGCAGTTTATCTTACTGGAGTTCCCTTGTGTGTGATGAGTTGTTTTTCTCATAAGTTTTGAGATTTGCTGTTTTGTCTTCCAGTGCTGTTACTATGATGTGTCTTTTTGTGAATCTCTGCTTGTACTCTATTTGTAGATCGTTTGGTTTCTTAAATGGCACAGATAATTGTTTTTAAGTTTTATAAAGAAGTGTTCAGCTCATATTTCTTTGTGCTTTTTCCTGTTCTTTTCTTTTGCTCCTATTATCTCTGTGCTCTCTCTCTGTACATGTTGGTGTGTGTTATGTGCCCTGTATTTCTCCAAGGCTCTATTCATAGTTCTTTCATAATTTGTATTTAGGTTACTTAATTTCTACAAATCTATCTCCAAGACTATTTATTCTACCACCAGCTAAATTTACTTTTGCCCTCACTAGTGTATTCTTTATTTTGGCAATTTCTCAGCTCTAGAATTTTTACTTGATTTTAAAATCATTTTTATTATTTATTGATACTCCCTATTAAGTGAGACACTCACATCATCCCTTCCTCTACTTCTTGAAGCATGGTTTCTTTCAGCCTCTGCACATACTGAGAAGAGCTGTTTTGAAGTCTTTGTTCCATCTGACATGCAAGCCTTTTAGAAGGCAATTTCTGTTGCCTGCTTCTTTTCCTGTATTTGGGTCACACTTTCCTTTGTATGTCTCATAATTTTTTGTTGAAAACTGGACACTTTATCATTTCTGGATCCTCATTCCTGTCTCCTCAGGGCATGTGGCTGTTTGCTTGTTTATTTGTTTAGTGATCTGGCTAGACCATTTCACTCAAACCAGCCTCCTTCCCAGCGTGAAGCCTGTGATGTCACTCCTGGAAGGGAGCCTCAGGCGTGCACAGTCACCTTGCAGTGGCAGTGGGTTAGTAGGGCTGTCTCGGACTGTCCCTTCCCCTCTTTCTCTGCTGTCTTCCCCCGTTGGTGTCACCATCAGATGTTAGCCTCGGAGAATTCTGGCTCCGAGCTCTATTGTTTTTGACAGTGCCCCTGGGCATAAATTGCTCCACAGCCAGTTTCAATTAAATTCATGTCTGTTTGCAAGGCTGCTCTTTGAGTCTTGTTCTGATCCCAGAATGACTCTTCTTCACTGTCTCTTTCTGGTTCCCTCTGGCAAACTGCTAGCTGGTCTACAGTTTAGCGTGGAGCCCCCAGCTGCCTCTGAATTTCTCACTGCTAAAATAGCCTTTGTTTTGGGTAGCACCCTTAAGTTTGAACTCCCTCAGCCTCTGTTCCAAATAAGTCATTTCCCTTGAGGAAAGGACAGAACTCTTTGTTCTTAAAGCCTGTCTCCACACCCTGGGTAATCCTCTCCACCTTCTCCAAGGGCTCAGTGGCCTGTTCCTCTTTAGTGACAATTTGTTTACAAACAGGGTATGGGGTGGGTGGTGGCTTCTCTGGCATGAAGCCTCTGCAAGGTGAATGTGCTGGGAGATGGTATGGTGCTCCTGACTCACCTTACCTGAGCTAACATTTCCACCCCTTAAGAGGGACCTGGGGGGAAAAGGTGGTCCCAGGGCTCTGTGCTGGTCCTGCCTGGCCTAAAGCTTCTGCAGCCCAGAGCTGAGGGTGACATGAAGGGCTCCTGGCTTGTCCCACCCAGGAAACCCCACCACCCTGGCCTGCCTCTGGGGAGACGGAACAGAGCTCCCCTCAGCATCATTGCAGGTTTGAGGACAGGGGCAGCCATGAGCTGCCTCCCCTCTGCATCTGATCTCACAGGAGGTTCACCCAACATGGAGTTTTTTCAAAGCCCCACTGTACACTTGAAGGAATGGCGGAAAAGTAAGGAAATCACATCTTAGTGATGGTTGGAAGAAGAGGCTTGACCTCGGCAACCACTTGAGAACCCCAGGCTCAGGTATCTCAGAGAGCCCAGGCTCCGGGACTGTGTGTTACACAGCACTGGATTTGTATCAGCTTCATCCTGAGGTCTTTTCCTCTGTCTCTTCCAGACACTACTGCCTCTTGGGTTTGCATTTGTAGGCTCCAATTCTGCATCGGTTGCTCAGAACTTGACCCTCTTGCTTGCAAGGCCAGATCAGAATGCACCCTCACACTTCCCCCCCTCATTTGTCCTTCCTCAGCTAAAATGCCTGGCAGTTTTACTTCACAGTTAACTTGGGGTCCGCATGTCTGCCCCCGACCTGTGCTGTGGCTACTGTCATCTGTCATGTGTGTGAGCCCAGTAGGCACATGCCGTGCTCACACAGCAGGCAGACAGCCCTTTCCAGGTGAAAAATCGAGCCACATTTCCTTTTCCCTTATGACCTGTCCATAGCATCCCATGGTTTTTACGTAAGAGCAACCTCTCTCCCCACAGCCTGTGAGGCCAGCACAGCCTGATCACTCAGCCTCTGTTGGTAGGTTTTGCTCACAGTGCTTCTCTTGGTCAATACCACACCTCACAGATCCATTTATTCAATGAGCACGTGCTGCTCTGGCACCGCAGGACCTTCTCACATGCTGTTCCTGTTGCCTGAAACATTTTTCTGAAAACACCTTTCTGTTTTTCACGTGATTAATTATTTACTCCTCCTTTGGATATATGCTCAAGTTTTCCTGGACCCTTGCAATTAGACCACCATCAGGATATCTGCTTTGGGGGCATTGTGGTTGTCAAATCTAGCATCTGACATAACTTGCAGTTTGTTCATGTAGTTACCTTGTCATTATCAGTGTGATTCTTAACCTCCATTGGTTCAGGGCACTTTCGCTTAGCCCTGAATCTGATCACTTAGCCCAGTACTATACATATATATTGTTAATATAATTACCATCATGGAATATATTAATGTGCTGTATTGACATGCTGTGGTATACCCTACATGCTGTTATTGGTAGTAGTCTACGTAATTGCATATCTTAAGTAATAACGAGGTAAATGTTGTTCTTCATACGGGCAGTGCTACTGATGTTTACCACTGCTTCAGGAAGAAAGTAAATGGGCGGAATTCGAAGGTGAGTTTCTGTTGCAGGAGAATTTTATGTGGAATACTTTCTCTGGAGGGTTTTGTGTGGAGCCCTGCACACTATCTCACTGGAATGATGCTTGAGGTGAGGTTGGATGCTTGAACTCTGACAGTCTCTAAGGAATAAAGTCTCAGAATTCAGCGCACAGTGAACACTTGTGTAAGACCCTGGGTTCCATCTGTGGTACCACCGCTAAGACAAACAAAAACAGACAGATGTGGAAGGGAGGGTGCAGGTTGGAACAAGTGGTTTGGTTAAGGGTGTCTCCAAATGTGGGGAAGGAATCCCCGGGTGGCCAGCAGCAAGCCCGCGAGCTTGGGATGGCGTCATAGTCTGTTCGCTGTCAGGCCAAAGAAGTTTGCAAATGGCAGCCCAGTGCTGCCTGGGGAAGCACCGCGTGGCCCATCCAGCAGCACCACACTAACCACCCAGCAGGCCAGACATGGGCAGCTTGCAGGCCAGGTCTGACCCAGGAGGATCAAGGTGGGAGCCTAGAGTCTGTGCTCAGACTCCCAGCTCAGGGCTTTTAGCTGATCTAACCCCCAGACCTACTTGTCTCCATTTTAGGCACCGGGTAGCTCCCTGGCTCCTAGGGGTAGGGCCAGGAAGCCCGTGTACCCATTGGCTCCTGATGTGTACCGATGCTGTCAGAAAGAATGGTTTCTAGTTCACATAGCTAGTTACCACTGAGATGAATCCTATGTGTAAGAAAGTCTTTCTGTCTTGGTTCTGTAAAACAAAGAACCTTATTTAAATTTGTGTTGTTATTTCTTTGGTCCCAAACTTCACCTTGCTTCCTTGGACACTGGGTCTGAAAGAGTGAAGGCTGAATCCCCTCTTCTCACGTGCTTGGTCTCCTGCCCCTGGGGAGGAAGGCAGGTGGCCTCGGGTAGCTATGTCTTCTCAGCCAATAATTCTGCCTTCTCTTTGTTCTCTCTTTAGCACAGCCAGAAAGACACTGAGAAAACACAAGGCCCCAGACCTGATTCTATTGCAGAGCACATTTCTCTGCTGTTTTCTAGAGATTTTCTGTCTCTATCAGAAGTGTCATATGCAGCATGCTGACTGTTGACCGTGGTGCGCCTGCCAGACGCGTGCTCACTGGGTGGCTGCTGCCCATGCAGGGAGGCAGCTTTCTTGAGACATACGGCCACCGTGATTAGTAAGCACATCTTGGATCCTAATGAATGAATAAGCCAGGTAATTAATTAGTCACTAGCTGCCCACGCAGATCTGCTGAGGATGTGGGTTTGGGCAGGAGGGTCTCTGTCTCTTTATAGATTTTAAAGTGCCAAAATGTGATGGCTGTGGTGTCCTGGAATGGGTGGGGACCCCGTGGGGAACATGTGGAGTCTGGACCTGGGCCCCGGGCATGCTTCCAGAACTGTGCCACGGGAATGCTGCTCCAGCTATGTGCTGTGGGAGCCCTGGGGATGCCAGGCACGGATCACTCTCTGGACTATCTGTGCAACTTTCTCCATAAATCTGTAATTATTCTAAAATAGAAGGCTTATTTAGAAAATATAATGGCTGTCAAATTCTGTGAGAAAGTAAATGAAACTTCGCACAATCTCTTCTTTCATCTGTGAGATCTGCATTCGCCCTGGACCATTCCACAGACAAGGGTGGACAGAGCCAAGTTCCCACCAAGTCCCCAGCCTTGGTGGTCTTATCTGATGTGGGAGGCTCGGACTCCAGGGTCGCCCAGTCCTTTCTGCTTGGACTCCCTGTGGCCAAACGTGCAACCCATATTATCTCTGAGGGGCAGAACGCTCTAAAATATCACCTTTTTCTGTGGAAACCTGGCTAGTTGTTACTAATTGGTGACAACAATAAGACACTCAAAACCCTATCAGCTCTGTGAGCCAGCAAAGGGTAAATGTACCTTTTTGAACTGCTAACTGGGGATTCAGTGGGCTGGATGGAGGGTTGTGGGAGGAAAGCCCAAGGCTTTGCTCTTTTCCAAAGGTGGAAAAATGAGTCCTTCTCTGGGGTCCCTAGTGGCCTGGAAAGTCATCTCTCCTGGCCTCTGGAATATCTCAGTGTGTGGCCTGTACTGTGGGCAGCGCTGCTGCTGCTGTTGGTGGGAGCTCGAGGTGAGGAGGGTGGGGAGTGAGGGGATGGGGCCCGTCATGAACATCCACCCCAATAGTAAGTGTGTGTTGTCCTTGAGCTCTGGGAGCTGCCTGCAGGGGGTGGGTGCGGGTGGAACAGTGGGCAGACGTCTCAGGAGAGGAGACCTGCTCTTCTTCACTGCCCTACTCCAGGGCCTGCTGAGGGCTGTGAAAGTCCCTCATGTACGGGTGCTCCCTGAGTGAAGGCGTGTCCTTAGCAGCAGGATGTGCTAAATCCTCATTTGTCTCCCCCATCCCAACGGAATCCCAACACTTCCTTTTCAGCCTGTGAGTTAGTTGGAGAGATGTTTAGATTGAGAAGGGGGAAAGGGACCTGGGTGGCCTTGGGAGCAGAAGAATGCGCATGCACGCGCATCACTCTCCATAATCCAGACACGGCCTCACGGCAGCATCCGAAGGTGAGGAGCCCTGAGCTTGGAGCCAGGAAGCCCCTGGGTTCCTTTATCATCCTCCCCGAGGTGGAGTGTGGGGAGTTGCTCAGCGACCTCACCCCTGCAGGGCAGGGTCTGGAATCCCTTCTGCTCAGCTGAAGGCTGAAGGCTGAAGGTGTAGCAACTGGTCAAAATCAGCTAGGCTTGGGAGCTAAGGGGCACGTGTCCTCCTTAGCCTTCAGGGGCCCTTGCCTCCCTCTCCAAATGGCGTCCAGAGGCTTGGAGCTGCCTCTGAGTTGCCCCAAGGCCCAGCAGAGGCCCCTGCTTACACTCCTGACTCCCCTGCCCCTTTAGAGCAATTCTGTTGTCTTGTGTTACAGTTCATATCTGGAAGTCCCTGGGCACACAGTGGGGACAAGGTGTCTCCGGGCTGTCATCTCGTGTGCTGGGAGAGCAACCAAAACTGTGCCCTGCACAGGCTTCTCAACATACACAGGTGGGACCTGGAGACCAGGATGCCATGTCCCCTGTGGGGGTCACATGAGGCTACATGCTAAACCTGGACTGTGCTGGGGGCCAGTGTGTAGGACGCCCCTGGGCCCCTGTTCTGGAATTGGCCCTGGCATTGCTTTGGATTAACCTGAATCTTGCCAAATCTTCATTTTCTGAAGATACACATGGATTTTAGAGTTAGATAAACCATTTGAAACCAACATATGGCCAGTGTTTGGTAGAATATTCTTGCACAAATGCACTAGTGGGTGCCGTGGGATGTGTCACACATGTGCACATGGCTGCCTCACAGGAACGTGTGTAGGTGTGAGTGTGCACACACTAGGTGTTGTCATCCAGCACGGAAGAATAAATCCTTGCAGAAACGAATGGCTTCAGACCATGGTGCCACTTCCTGTCCAGCTGTGTCTGCCCACTGGTGAAGCCTGTGCTCTGAGGCTCCACAGGGCCTGGAGGTCCACTCCCTAAGTGGTCTGTGGTGTAGATGACAACTGCTGCTTGTCTCATCCTCTCTGTACAGCTTTCTCCACACACTGCTTCTGCACCCCCACACTGTGGCTGCTGCTTCCTCCAGGCCAAGCACCTAACAGATTGCAACGAAAGCCCCAAGACCTCTGTACCCCGGCCTGGATGTTTCTGCTCCCTCAGGGCCATGCTGAGTGAAGACAGAGTGAGGGCTATCACAGGGCTCAGGTCCTGGAGGTGTGAGTCCAACCACCCCCTCCATTATACCTGTACATGTCCAAAACACACATAGGGCCTCCTCTGTCATCAAGCATGGAGTTCTGGTGCTAGGGTCACAGTGAGTACTTCTCAGTCCTGTCCTGAAGGAGCTTGCTGTCCAGGAGAAAGGGACATGAGCCAGCATCCTGTGGACACAGGGCATTTAGCGCTGTGGCTGGGTGGACTTAGGGAGCCAGGAGAGACAGAGGTAGGCGTCCTGGGCTCACTGAGACCTTGAGACACCACCATCGTATATGTGGACACAGGTGACAGTGGCAATAGCTAGAGGAGAGAGACAGTTTGGGCTGGGTGAGAGGCACAGAGGTGAGTAAGAAGATGGCTCAGTGACCCACAAGGCTCCAATCCTTAGGGCATATGTTGGGAGATATGAGAGGCTTGGGTTGGACCAAAAGCTCAGTTTAGAACAGAAACAGGATGTATCAAGGAGAGCCCAAGGGGGAGGGGTGGAGTCTGTCCAAGGATCCAGGCGGACCCGGACCTGAGGGTCTGGTCAGAGCAGGGCCCTGTGATTGGAGAGGGCAGGAGGAACAGTCTGGTCTTAGCAGTGCTCAGCGGGTGGCTGGGTGATTGGGGCCGTTCCTCAGGGTGGGGAAGCAGACTGTGCAGGCCGATGGTGAATGTGTGATTTTAAATCCGCATCTACTTTTGAGTCTGTAAAGTGAATAGTATTTTCTGTTTCCCAAAAACCATTTTGTTTCTACTTTTAGATAATTGCTTTTCCTCAATGTCTAAGACGTGAGTAATTTAAATAAAGATATTTACACTTTAAGGTTTTCTTAGTACTTCTAAACACAGACATATGTGTAAATGCTAAACAGAAGTTTCAAATCAAAATTTCTCGCCTTTCGAATGTTCTCCCTGGGAGGGGGGTGCTCACTGTAGCTCTTGGCTTCCCATCCCAATCTGGAAGGAGGGTCCCAGGTTCTGAACCAAATGTTAGCAAGTTTCACAGGCCATGGGAATGGGGGGCAGGTGGCCAGACTTAGTAAATAAAAATACAGTAACTAGGGTTTATTCATAAGTGAGCCCCATGCAATACTTGGGAAATACTAGAGATTTATGTTATCTGAGATGTGAAGTTACTATAGCATTTTGCATTTTATCTGACAGCTCTGGTCACAGAACATTTCTTCCAGTGAGTTCTGGACTTGCTGGTGGGAACCTAGGGCCTTCCGAGGTGAACCCAGGGAGCTGTGGCTGCACAGCCTCAGTTTCCTAACAAGGTCTAGGAGATGCCCATGAGCTTGGAGGAAATGATCCATTGTTCCAGGTCCCCAGACTCAGCCACAGCCCCACCCCCAGCCAAACCCTTGCCCACACTTCTGTCCCCTGGCAGTGCTGCCGCTCCTCACATCTTTGCTCCTTTGTGCTCAAGGCTAAATGGGAAGATTTGCTTTCTGCCTTGTAGGCCAAGGAAATTGACTTCAATGTAGAACTGCAAAGGGGAAAAGAAAGTCAGGTGAGGGGGTGCAAATTGATGCCACAGTGGCACTCCTGGCTTCTCCATCCCTCTAGTGATCACTCCTGGTTTTTACTATAGTGCAAAAAGTGTGTTTATTCTCATAGGAATTTTTATCACACAAACATAGCACACATTCTAACAAAGTCAGAAAAAGGACCAGCACTTCAAGTATTTAAATTCAAGTCCCCATGCTGCCACCTGCTAGCTTACATGTCACGGGTCTTGGTACGTAGTGCTTGGCTGGGTGTAGATGGTGGGAGGTAACAGGACTGAAGATCCCATAAAACCCACATCTTGGAGAATCCTTTTGAAGTATAATTAAATCAAAACCAGGCCCTATCACCGGCTTCTTACTGTTTACGTCACAGCGGCCCTGGCAGGGCAGAGGTCCCACCCCAGCCCAGGCTCAAGGTATTCAAAAGGCCCAAGGACCTAGAGCTCCCGTGGACAGTGGAGCTTCACCCAGCTTCCAGAACTGAGCTCTGGGATGCAGGAGAGAGAAGCTAGTGCCAAGGAGTTTGGTTCCCGAGTGCCCTGGAAAGTGGCGCAGGTTGAGGTTAGCACGTGGTCCGAGTTCTCCGTGGTATGTGGGCTGTGAACCCCCTCCTGTTGCTGTCTACCAGCTCGCCTGCCCCTGGCAAGGATAATTGGTGAGACTACTCATGGCAGAGCACTCAGTAGGGTCTGGATGCAGGGCCTGGATTGATCTCTCTAAAAAAACCAACAACACTGTTTTATTAGGCCATGTTTGTGATACACAATGTTTACATTCATCTTAGGGTTCAGGCAGGTACGGAATGTCTCTTATTTCTTCCCATACCCTTCACCTGCCTCTCTACCCCTCCCCCATCTCTTGATCCCCTTCTCATTTACAAAATATCTATCTCCCTGTTTCCCTTTGTCTGTCTCTTATTTTTAAATTATTTATACTTTTGGTTCCTCATTAAGAGAAACAATGCAATATTTAAGTTTGGGTGTCTGATTTATTTCACTTAGCATTATGGTCTCAAAGTGCATCCATTTTGCTACAAATGACTCAAGTTTTCTTTCTTTATGGCAGAGTAGTGCTCCCCTGTCTGTGGATACCACATTTTTTAAATCCATTCATTTGTTGATGGACATAGAGGCCACTTCCAAGATATAGCTATTACAAGGTATGCTGCTGTGAACATGGTGTGCATGGATCAAGGGAATGTGGTATCTATAGCTCCCTCAAGAAGCACATCAGAGGGGGACAGCTGGATTGATGGGATTTCTAGCTGTTCTCTCACTATGTTGGTTTTCCACCTCCCCACTCTCCATAGGGGTTATACTGGTTTACACTGCTACCAGCAGTGTAGAAGGGCTATGGCCTGGTTTCATTGATCCCAAAGTGCGGAAGGCTGAATCCTGTCCAAGCCAAATCCTGTGCTTGTGCATCCCCCAGGGTTAGGGCCTCCCACCTCTCTGTATGGCCCATGCACAGCTGCCAGACGCACTCCCACTGTGCGTGTCCACGAGAGCCCCTCTGCAGGAACAAGTGCCACTGGAGGTCACAGGGTTGGCAGTGGCAGGGAGAGTGTTGTGTGTCAGCGAGGGAGCAACCATGTGGATAGCACTCTGCCCAGCACCAGGGGACCCTGCTCACCAGGCTGCAGCCCTTTTGAGGCCAGAGGGAGTGGGAAGGCGAAGAGCACCCAGCCGGCAGAGTGGACTCGGGCCAGAGGCCAGGTTTGCTGACTCCCATTCTGCTTTTCCTATCACCTCATCTAGAAAAAAGGAAATGGCAAGAATGAGCAGTGTCACATTGGAGCCATGAAAAGGACCTTTGAAAGGACTCATCACAGAGCAGAGCCTCACAGCCTGCTCTGGGGGCCTCCCAAGCAGGCAAACATAGCACTTCAGCTCGAAGGCATCTACAGGGGCCACTTCTGGTCAAGCAAACCTCCTCACTTGAGTGTGAAATAGCAGTGTGGCCAGAGCTACACTGGTCCATTCAGCAGCTTGATTCTTACAGGGTGCATGGAAAAGCTACCTTGCTACAAAGGCATTTCCAGAGGCCACAACTCAGCCAAAAGGGCCAAGGGTTAAGAGGACCCAGCGCCCACACTGTCTGTGTGAAGAGGGCCTTATGGGCTGGAATTCCCTTCACCCAGGGCAGTGCTGGCCTGGGACTAGCATGGGGCTGCAAGAGGGAAGCAAGGAGCACTGGGGGTACAAGCAGAGGTCACCGAGGCACCGCTGGCTTCCCTAGGCCACTGTGAGTTCTGTGCCATCTCTTCCCCCATTGTGGCAGATGATGACACAGAGGTGCTGGAGGGCCCAGAGCTGCAGCTGGAGAAATGACGGATAGTGGCTTGCTGGGCTCTGCCCTCAGATGCCCCTTGACTGTACTCTGCAAAGAGTCCACATTTCACCTTTAAGGGTTCTCATGTGTGGAATCAGGCCACAGGTACTGGTGTTGATGCCTGCAAGCCTGCCCTCCCTTGCTCTGGGTTGTCTACCCAGCCATGCCCAGCTGGATGTGTGCAAGGGCTGTCATGGTGTCCCACGCCCAGGCCTGCAGTGTCCTGTCCCTGTCTTCATGCAGTCCTTTCTGGGGTCTTCTCATGTTCGCTCCTCACACCCAGCCTGCCCTGGTCAGTGGGGAGACTGCTGCATGGGCCACTGAGACTGCAGAGCTTGCTGCTCCTCCTTGGATGAGGAGATCAGGACATCCTGGGCTTTTTGTGCAGGAAGAGGGAGCCGCTCTTTCAAAGCCCTCAGGAACGCTCTCAGTAGTGGACTAAAAGCAGGCAAAATAGTATGAGTGATTTGGGGCCAATGAGCTTGTCTTCAGGGAGACTGGAAACCCAGCGCACATCTCCCTGTGTCAGGGAGACTAAAAGCCTCAGTTCTGCCTAGGAAAAATAGTTAGCTTAATTAAACAGCGTTGCTGGGGATATAGCTCAGTGGAATAAGCGCTTGCCTAGGAAGCGCAGGGTCCTGAGTTCAATCCCCAGTGCCGCAAAAAAAAAAATACATAAATTAATTAAAAAAAAATTAAACAGCATTGTTAGTTGGACAGTCCTCGCTAGGAACCCACTTGCTAAACCCTTCCTGGTGCTTTGTGCTACCAACAAGAAAGAGAACTGTCTAGAATGCAGTGTCCTGTATCCATGTCATTGGGTCACCGTCCTAACCTCCTCAGGGACAGAATGACAGGAGCTCAAGATCAACCCTGGGCAGCACTGGCTCATGGTGCCTGGGCGGGACGGGGCGGGGGGGCTCCAGTGACTGCAGGGATGTGTCCCCCACAGACAGTGCAGGCAGTGGCGGGGACTTTGAGGACTACTGGCACTGCGCAAAGTAGAATGTCAAGGAGTTTGCAGTGGGAGAGAAACTCATGCCATCACCAACAAGCAAACAGGGCAAATGCTATGCTGCTGACTGCAAAGTCAGGAAGCAGGTAAATTCTGTTTGTGACACACATCACTTGAATCAGCCATGAGAAACTTTTTTTTCTCTTCAAAGGGCCAGATAGTAAATATTTTAGGCTCTACAGGCCAGACGGTCTCTGTAGCAGCCTCACAGCTCTGCTGTCCTGGTGTGAAAACAGTTTCACATGATATGTAAATGAATGCATGTGGCTCTGTGCCAATAAAACTTTATTTACAAAAACAGGCAGCAGGCTGGATTTGGCCCAGGTAAGTTTGCCAGATTTAGCAAGGAAAAGTCCAAGGCTCTGGGTTGAGTGTGAATTTTGGGTAAACAGCAGATACATTTTTTAAAAGTATGTCCCAAATATTGCACGGGGCACACTTCTCCTGGAGAGGCTGCATTTTACCCAGCAGTTGGCTGATGCCTGGTTTGAATCTTGTGACTGAGTCAGTTAAAACATTTGGCTTTTGGATGTGTGCGAGGGCTGCCATGCTGATCGTCTCAGACTTGGGGAAGATCAAGGAAAGTTTCCAGTGGGACTAGAGCAGGCAAAACTGGACTCCAGAGACAGGAGGAGGTTTGCTCCCTGTCCCACTGCTAGCCAGGTGACAGGTGGCAGAGGACTGGCCCTGATTCTTCCTGTCCTTGGGTCCTGGATAGCAAGGCTGACGTACTTGTACTCATGCTGATAGGAGTGTCCCAAGCTCCCCGCAAGATGCTCTGGTCACCTCTTAGCAGAAACACCCGTGGCAATGCCCTTTGTGCCAGCTCACTCACCCCCTGATACTCTCAGGGTGAACACAGGTCATGTCGAGGTTACAGGAAAAACATATTCAGTCTTCTATCACTTGGTGAACAGGTCCTGGAGGATTACAGATGGGAATCAGGCCCCATGCTACTAATCATTAATCCAAGTACTTAATGGTAAATGAGGACATATACAAAATGCATATGCATCTCATTTAAACATATAGACAAAAGTTAAATCAGTCTTCTATTCTCAGGAAGTGTGCCGATGCAGAATGTTTACTGAGGCTGCATTTAGCTGTTTTGTCCAATTCTAAAAAGACAGGTGACCCAAGACTAGGGTCCAGTGTTGTGAGACACATGTAGGGTTTAATGTGAAGTCTTGGCTCCAATCTGACATGCTGATGTTCTAATCTGAATGTACTATAGCCTGTCTGAGCATCCCTGGAATTTCTGCTTTATCTTTTGTCGCACTGATAAAAAATGCCATGTTCCTCACTAGTAACGTACAGAAAGTTCCTAGCACAGGTCTGGGCACACAGTGTTCACTGCGTGTGTACCTCTGTTCTCCTCCACTTCACCTGGGGTGCACAAATGCTTCACCCCTCAGGTGGGAATATGTCACCAGGGTTGGGCTCGAACAAGCAAAGTGGGTACCATTTCTCTTCTCTAAAGTGGCTCTGGCTGACCACAAGGGTTCTGTGCACAGAGCTGGGGGGCAGATTCTGAACGAGGTGCGGAAAACAGGCATGTGCTTTGTAGCACCTGCTGTGTGCTTATGATTATAAAAGACTCTGGACAGCTCATCTTTAAGAGGCAGCTTGCTTCATCAGGTTCACTTTATGGTGAAGAAGACACTCAAAGATCCAGGTGAAATGCACGCACCTCAGCCTCTTCTTTTTAGTATCTGCATGAAGGTATCTTTGGCTGCTTCATTAAGGTAAGTTTTAGCCCCATGAATGGCAGGGAAGTGTCTGGTGCTTGCAGCCTCAGAGCCCTTGCCATCCTGTGAGGCAGCTAAACTTTTCCATGATTGTTCAGAAGCGATTTCCAGGGCTTTGTCCACTCAGGAGATAGCAGCACCAGAGAATGCAAAATATTTGGACCTCCTTGTTTGGTTTTCTACTTTTTCCCAAGTCTTCTCTCTCTCCCTCACATTCTTCAAAGGATAAAGGGCACATTAACGAGCTCTTCACCAATGGTGACAATTAGGCTGTAATTTGTGAACCAGGATTCTCCGCTTGCCTTCATTACTTTGGGGCTGACAGCCTGCTTTGCATTCTTCTTGAAAGCAGTGCTTAGCGTAAAGCCAGCCTGGCTGCCAGATGGAGGTCTTTTCTGCATTGCCCATTTGTCTTTAAAGTGAGAGCTGTGGCACACTGGGTTTTCTCAGGGAAGGGAAATGAGGTCCCCAACGACTCATACCTTTGGGTAATTTATTTGCAACTGGAAATTAAAAAGTATATGAGATCTTTTTTTTTCTTCCAGTATTAGAAGTCAAACTGAGGGGATTTGCACTAAGCTACCTCTGCAGCCCTTTTTATATTTTTTTATTCCGAGATAGGGTCTTCATAATTTGCTATGTTGCCCAGGTTGAGCTTGAGTTTGGGATCCTCTTGTCTCAGCCTCTCAAAGTGCTGGGATTACAGGTGTACACTATGTGCCTGGCTGGAGTAGCTTTTCATTTACTGATTTATTTTAGCACAGAGATCAACAACCCAACTATGGACCCGAAAGGAAGACCTGAGCATGACTGGGTCATGGTAATAACGAGCCAACTAATGAACTAATGATTTCACTAGATATTTACTCATTTGCTTATTGATAACAGGAGAGCACTAGTGAGCAGGAGACTGGAATTGGGGTGCATCCACGTGACCCACTGCCTCTGGGCCTTCCCCCCGCTGGACAGCTGCTGGTGTCCACCCAAGTGGGTGTTCTGAGAGAGGTCACCTTTCTCTTCATGCTTTTGTATAGCCTGCAGACAGGTGGTTCGGTGTCCTGGTTCCACATATCTCTTCATGCTTGGCCTTGGGCTTGACTGGCTGGGTCTCACTGCAGCATTCCTTTTACTGCACACTTTGTGGGTGGGAAGTTCTATGCTTTTGGGTGGGATCTTACCTTTCAGAGCATTTTGGTTCTGAGCAGCCTCAAATTTAAGCACAGCTAATTCCCCTTTGAGACCCATGACCCCTCACAGTGTGAGATCAAATAATCAGTTAATTACAATCAATGTGCATCTGGGATGGACAGTCTCTCTCACCTCCCCTCAAGGAAGCAGTTTTCTGATACGTGGGGAAGGTTTTCCTTCTTAAATCCTGTGAATGTGAAGATGAAGAGCTTAGAATTCCTGTTTCCTTTCTATGTCAGAGGACATTGCTGTCATCAAGGACTTTGTGTCCTTAGCCCCATGACTCACAAACACCCCAGCCTGCAGGTTCCTGCTGTATGCTGCTCTGGGCATCAGTCAGCATTGGTGCACACCTGTTGATGGGCTCAGACGCTCCCAGGGAAGTGCCTGTGTTTCTTTGTAGTGCTGAGGGCTTAAGAGTCTCAGTAAAGCTATCCCACAGGTTGGCATGTGTGTGCAGGGGTGTGGGCAGCAGAAGCAGACAGCGTGCACCTTGTGTGATACACACCAGCTCCTGTCTCTGCACTAGTGGGCTGAAGCTGGGAACAGAAGTCTGATGACAAGGCTGAGCCAATGGTCAGAGGCAGAGGGAGCCTCAGTGACTCTAGCATGGTGGAGAGGGGCTAGAAGGGACCTGGGCATGGTGTCAGCCCACAGGGCATCTGCCCCAGGTGGGCAGAGAGCCGGAGTGAGATGGGGCTGGGTGCATGTCGCAGGGGAAGAATGCACCTGAGCTACCTAATGCGCTTCTCTTCTCCACCTATGTGTGCATTGACTCTGAGACCAGGAAAGGTGCATTCCCATGGGCCACAGTGTGCTGCCCTATGGGACCCGGGACCCCATGCTGCAGATACTTCTGCAGGTCTTCCATTACCCTGTCTGTCTGTCCCTGTTCCCCTCCTATGGCCTGGTCTATCCTACTTAGGTCACAGAGCCCAGTGTTGGAGCAAAGCACACCCAGTGGTGAGCAGGAGGCAACCAAGGTGACAGATCTTGGTGGTCCAAGGAATATGGAGATGTTAGTCTGTCTGCTGTGGGCATAGGAGGGTGTGTGCTTCTGCCCTGTGTCCCATGGTCAGTGACATCCTCTTTGGGCTGATGTCCACGGCCCAAGGCTGCTGCTCCTTCCCCTTGCCTAGTCACTCACTGCCCAAGTGGTAGCACCTATAATTTCAGTTATCACCCATGAGCATCCCCCTGCCGTCCCCCAGTTGCATTGGGTGTGGGAGGATGGTTTAGCTTTTGCTACTTCCAGGTGTTCCACCAAGGAAAGTTCACAGAGGAGGCGGTGGAGGAACAAGCATGTTAGTGGATCCTGGGGGCAGAAACCAGCTCCCTGCCTCAGGAGAGACAGAGAGACAGAGAGAGAGACAGAGAGAGACAGAGAGAGACAGAGAGACAGAGGGAAGGAAGGATGGAGGGAGGGAGGAAGAGAGAGAGAGAGAGAGAGAGAGCATTATTACACTACCCAGGAGCTTGGGTGAATCTCCAAACCATTATGCCACATTCATTTGAACAAGATCGAAGATGCTAGCGAAGTACCACTGAAGATCATTCCTGTACGTGACTCTTGCAGTTCAGAGAGGCACCGGGAGGGACCATCCAGGCCTCCAGCAGTCCTCACCCTGCAGTACCATGTGGAAGCTGCTTGAGGTCTTCACAGTGGCCCTCAGTGTAGTGCCAGCCATGTATCTCAGAATGGGCAGGGTACACACCCAGACGCTTGCATTTGCCCATGAATACTTTGCCTGTTGAGACAAAGACCCTCTCATTTCTGGGTGGGTTTGGCATTAGTGGGAAGCTGATGTCAGGGGGTGCAGGGCTGCGTTCTCCCACCATGCCTCAGACTCATAGGCTAGGGGGAGAGCTGGGGGCCCTTCTGTGCCCCACAGGGCCACAAGGGGACACGCTGGCCTTGCTGCCTGCTGGACGCCTCTGTCTCTGTACAGGACCTTGAATGTATCTATTTTTATACTTGACTCATCTGTAGATTTTATGATTTAATTTACTGAGAACATTTTCCCTTCCAAGCTGCAACCTCATTAACTGAATAACTGGCATAATTTAAAGGTAAGTTTAAAAAGTATATACTTAATGCATACTCATTATTTTAAAAAGTAGATAGAAAAAGTTCCATAAATCTCCCATTCATAGAAAAACATGAGGAAATCATGTTATGAATTGCATAAAATTAAGCATAGGACTTTCAGATAGTCACTGTGACCTTCTAAATCCCATCTCCTACTCCCTTTGCCTCTTTATCCTTGTCCAAGGAACTATCTCTTCATGCAGACCGCCCTCCGTACACACGTTGCATATAAAATCCCTGCAGCCTCATTAATTCACTGAGATGACTCATTTTATATCCTGGAGTAAAAGCAGATTCACATTGGCTTTCATTTCTCAGGGACTCTAACCAAGTCCAACAAAACTATTCTTTCTTCATTTGAAGAAGTTATTCTCCACAGCACGTGGCAGTCCGAGGACTGGCTGCTGTTGTCGCGGCAACGGTCTCTTTGCCACTATCTCCATCTCCAGTCACAGAGCACAGTCATTTACACCAGGCTTTGCTTCCAGTGCAGGGTAACCTAGATGTGTCCCTGGGCTTCTCAGGATCTGAGGTCCTCACTGCCATGTGGAGCTGTTGTGAATTCCTTGAGATGGTTTTGGGGGTCTGGCCATTGGTCATCAGTGTTGGTCATCAGGTTGGTCACCATCATTCATCATTACTCTTGGTTGTCACTGCTGGTCATCAGCACTGACCGTCAGTGCTGATCACCATCACTGCTGGTCATCACTGTGATCATGGTCACCGTTGGTAGTTACTGCTGGTCATCAGCATTGACCGGTACTGTAATTATCATCATTAATCATCAGTGTTGATCATCACTGCTATCACCTCTGCTGAGTTATGCAATGACTCTCTTATCCTTGGCTTGGAGAAGTCATGTCAACTGTCTACAAGCTCCAGTGTAAAATAAATATTCTGTTAAGCAAATCTGAAGGTAAGGATTTGTCTTAACGGGTTTTTTTTTTTTTTTTTTTTTGATGGTGTTTGAGCAACAAGCGCAAGGCAGGCTTTGAAAGACCAATCCACCTCCTGGAAGGCAAAAGTACTGGGGAGCATTTGCTAGAGGGAGAGAAGCAGTCCCTCCTCCAGGAGGAGGTGACACTCCTGCAGATGCCACCTGGCTTCACCCACAGAGACACACTTGTCTGTGGGAAGGTGCCATGTCTTGGAACAAATTCATGATGAAATTAAATGGTTTCTTCAGTTTGGAGTTTGTTGGCACAAGCAGCTGACGTGTGGGTAGTGGCAGACTCTGGAAAGCAGCAAATGTGTCTTCCCTTTGGGTCTGCAGGAGGAGGAATGGTGAGGCCTCCCTCACCTTGGTGCCCCCTTGGGATTTTTTCAGTCCAAGTGCCTTGAGTCCTGCTGTACCCTCCCACAGCCTAGGTGTGACACCATAATCAGTGACTGTCAGGGGGACGAGGACCTGGCAGGTCCCTTAAACTGGACTCCCTCAGTTTTCTTCCACAAGAAAATACAGGCACTGATTCAGCAAGATTGATAATGAGAAGAAAGAATAGAAAGGAATTTCTGCCTTAATCTATTTAATCATTTAAGGTAACTGAGGAACTGAAATTAAAGCAGGCTCTGTTTTAAAATAATATTTATCAATATCAATTTGCAAGAGAAAGGTAGGAGGAAAGCACTAGTGGTATCATAAAAGATCCCTTGAAAATTTGGGTGTTTCCATCTCTTCAGCCATGTGCAGGTCTCAAAATGTAGTTGGGGTCTCAGGGAGCATGAAACTCAAGAAGTCTGTAGCCAGAACATCCACAGCCTCTGTAGTCATGCTGGTCTGTCAAGTGGATGTGGCCAAGTGTGCTTCCAGTTCACTAGTAGTTGTTTCTGCCCTGCTGTCCCCAGGAAGGCTCTCAACCCTGTACCTGTGCCTGATAGGCTGGCAGCCTCCCATCTCCCTGCTCTCTGCCACAGCAGAGTCCTCCAGCCTAAGACTTCGCTCTAGCCCTGGGCACAGAGACAGGAGCATCCAGAATGAGCTGCTCCTACCATAGCCCAGCCATTGACCCTGAGATCGACGGGTGTCTATACCTTGTCCTCGCTCTCCACGCCTGCCTCACAGGTCCCCACAGGGCCTTGATCCTGTCCTTCACTACAGTGTCTACACGCCTAGGTTCTCACTTTGTTCCAGGGGTTTTCACCCAGCTGGGTTTTCTGTCTCTGTCCTTTGGGACGAGGCCCAGGGTCTGCTCTTTTGTGGGGACTAGAGCTCTACTCCACGGCTGCTGGGCTTGAATTGTGTCCCCAGAGATAGGCCAGTGCCTCTACCTGTGTGCGAATGTGACATCCGCTACAGTGGGGCTGTGACAGGCACACAGGGCTGCTTCCTCTTGGAGCAAGCAGCCCCTGGCCTCGGAAGCTGTGTCCTCCCAGGGCCAGCAGTGACTCTGGGGCAGGCAGCTGCAGAGGACACACAGGGAGAAGGGACAGGTGGGACAGCTACATCTAGAGCCAGAACGGAGCACAGGACCAGTGCCGGAGGACGAGGCCCGGCCTCAAGAGCCTGGGCAGCTTGCCTAGAGCCTCAGCCTCCAGGCAGTGAAGGAAACAGGTGCCTCTGTCAGCAGAAATGGACCCAGTTTTTGGTCGACTTCAGTCCCTCTGAGCCTCAATTTGCTCATCCGGTCAATGGGCTCCCTGCTATCTGCTTCTCAAGTGACTCACAAGCACTTGTGGGCCACGGTGGCTGTGCTGCAGGCACAGTGAGGCCTCTGTGCCCCTCTTCCCACACACACAGCCTGCTGCACACCCCCTAACGTTCTTGCTTCTGGGATTCCACGACAGAGCGATGTGTTGGGGCTTGGCTTGACTCTCCCCGGGCCCTGAGCCACCAGACCCAGCTCTACCTTGGCTTTTCCTTGGGGGCCTGTCCATGGGTGCTGGATGGCGCCCTGCCGGCTGGGCCAGAGCCTCAGCCGCAGCTGCTGCGCCTACCCTAAGGGTATCCAGCTTCTATCGCTGGGCCCTGACCCTGGTGAGTTCGTTCCCTGGGGCTGGCTCCAGGCATCTTCTTCCAAGGGAATTCATGGAGCCTGACCCAAGGTAGACAGCAGGCGGCCAAGGGCCTGGAGGGTCCCAGGGCCATGTCCTAGAGGCCAGCAGGTCTTAGAGGCCAGCAGGTCTCAGAGACAGCAGTGCTCATTACTGGGGTAGAGGACCCCATTGGCCTAGGTGGTGGGAGTCCTCCCCAAGCCCCTCACTGTCCAGTAGCCAGTTCTCTGCACACAGAGGAGGCAGTGGGCAGGAAAGCTGAGTCAGTCTGGGGGCCACGTCAGGAGGCCCCAAGCTGGAGAACGGCATGGAAGGAGCAGGTGGCCATGGCCGTCCGCATCTGTAGCTGAGGGTCTGACCTACAGTAGGAGGCCCAGGGCCTGAAGGAAGGGCAGTGTCCAGGGCCCACAGTGCCAGCAGGTAGTCCAACTGGGGACCCTGCCCCTGGTCACACCTTCCTGGTGCTCACTAGGGTGGACCCCACAACAAATCACTGGGGAAATCTCATTCCTACAGGAGGATGAGCTCTTTGCAATCCCATCCAGACCGAGGCAGGGTGGAAGGGAAGCGAACACATCGTAGTTTCCCCAAACACCGTATGTCGTAGCGTCTTTAACCCAAGACAGCTGCGTTTGCTGTGAGCAGCCTGTGTCAGGACTCAGCCAGCTTTCCTGTCGCCACTTAGCATGGCTTCATGGGTATTGTGGGAAATGGGCAGCATCTTCTCTCCCTATCGAAGCCACCACAGCCCCACTTTCCCTTCTGCTGGCTGGCACATACCTCCCTCCCTTGTGTTGGGACACCCACCGTGTCCCTGCATTTCTGCCCACCTCCCATCTCCCCGGTGCCAGCTGTCCGCACTCTGCCCAGCATGGCGAGGCAGCTGTGGAGGGACTGATGCAAGGGCATAGCCAGGCTGTGGATTCTCAGCATCTTTGTCTCAGACAACAAAGTAGTGCATGGGGGTGTAGCACAAAGTGTAGCCAGGTCAGAAGTTGTCACCGCCGGGTCCAGGGTGCTTCGGGTGGGAGGACACAGATCAGCAGACTAACGTGTACTCACCCTTGCAGCACCACTTTTAACATGCACATCTTTGAACACTGTGCCAGAGACAGGTTATTTTGACAGTGATGCTTTTTGCTTTGTTTCCTTTTAAGGTGGGGAGACTGTTCTTTTTACTTCCTTTTAGTTATGTAAATACACTGTGTTCTTTGCTGGACAAATGAAAAGAAAATCACACAAAGAGCAAAGCCTCCCTCCACCCACCCACCGCAGGGGTGCTCCTCTGTTTTCTGGAAGGGCAAGGGCTGGACCATCTCCCATGGGCTGGGGACCACGGTGGGGCCAGGGCTGGCATCTGGGGCTCTGCGCTCCTGCTGCCCCCCTTCCTTGGGGCTTCGGCTAAGCTGGAATGAACCTGATGGAAGGGAAAGGCTAACTCAAGTTCAAGTTAAACAGCCGCCTTGCATAGTGGTTTGGAGATGAAAAGCCCATCGAAGTTATTATTGTCATTATCATGAATAATGAATGAGCCCAGGCAGCCAAATGGAGCATTTATACAGGAGAGTCCAAGGCTGCGTGTCCCTCAGGTACCGTCCTCTCTGGCCTGTCCTCGAAGCTTGCTGAGTGGTGGGAACCCCACCTTGCTCCCCTGGGAGTTCACAGTACAGGGATGGAGATGTCCTTGTGGGTGGGTGGGGCGTCTGCTGACAGAGGGCAGGCCCTCCTCCCTGGCTCCCTCACGGCCTGATGGCCCTGGTGGTCCTGGTGGGCAGTACCTAGGGCCGGTCACTAAAGCAAGGGGATATGGTAGCTCAAGGCGAGTCTCCTGTCTCTCCTGCAGCCCTCTGGTCACAGTTTGAATTCTCCCTTGGGAAATGCTCTTTCTGTCCTGACTATGTCCTCACTGGCACCAGGAGGCCGGCCCTGCTGAGTGGAGAGGAGCTGAGGACAGTAGGGAGGGTCCTGAGAAGAGATGGGACTGCACCTTGGGCTGGAATCCAGGGGCCTTGTGTAGAAATGGCCTGCTTCTTCTTGAGCTCACCAGGCCCTGAGAAGTGTCTGCCACCTGCGTCTCAACCTCACTGGGATCAGGGAAGGTGAGGCAGAGGTGAGGGGCCTTGGGGTTGGCCCAGTGGTACTGTGCCCTCTGGAGGAAGTGTCCATCCTTTGCCTTCTCTAACTGGCTGAGAGAGGGTGTTTCTGCTGTGTGTGCGTGAGGAGCCGCCTTCCACAGTGAGTTCCCAAGAGGCTTCACCTTCTCCCACTTGGAGAAGGCGTGACATGGGGCAGTCAGTGGTCTGGTGGTGCTGTGGTCCCTGAAGAGCCAACCGGCGCCTGCACACCTGTCTGAGGTCTGGGTTTGTGTGCATCTGAGTGGCTTTGCCCAAAGCATCTGTTTCAAAGAAATGCACATTGGTGGATATTTATTCTTCTTCACTGGGAAGGAGGGAGAGAAACTGTCAAAGTCACCCTCAGGAGCCACACTTGCCTGTGGTCTGCACCCTACTTTTGGCACTGACCCTAGACCCAAGTCATGAAATCTTTCCAAGAGAGCCTGGGTCCTTGGTGGAGCAGAACCATGGCTCCAGCCAAGGCTGGGATAGGCGACGGTGCTGTGGGAATCTACTCCTGGGCTCCGTGGTTTGCAGCCCTTGCCCATCTGCCCTGAGGTGCAGCAGGAAGACCAGGCAACCTCGGAGTGGCCTAGCCATCTGGGGTCCCTTCACAGCCACCCCAGCCAGTGAGAGGGTGTGGGCAAGGAGGGCTCTGGTCACTAGATGAGGACATCGGCACGTCCCTGCCAGGCAAACACGGATCCTGAGGGCACTGTGGATTTGTTCCTGAAGCAAACTGGCTGCTCTGTGTATGGGGGAGGCAGGCTCTGAGAGCTCCCACACTTCTGCTCAAGAGACCAGGACACACAGGAGGCCAGGAGCAGGAGGAAGAGGGAGCGTGTGTGTGCCCTCCGTCGGATGGAGGTGGCAAACACGAGGCGGCACCATGCTATAGTCACAGGTAGTCCACAGCAGAGCCTGAATTCACATCAAGTCTCCTGGCACCTGGCCAAGGCATTTCTGTCCCTGTGCAGCGCGAAGCCTATACCAGAAAGGGACACTCGGAATAAAGGGCCCCCAGGAGAGGGGACAGCGAGACAGTTGCTGGAAGCCCCCAATAGTACTGAGGGTGACGAGTACCTGAGCCCCCCAAGATGGCAGGATTGCAGCCCGTGGCTCACAGTGTTGTCATTGGGCAGGAAGCCAAGCAGCAGTCCCACATCGCACCACTTGCAAGTGGGCTCGTGGGGCTCTGAGCCTGACCATCTGGTCTCCTTTCCAGCTCTCTGGGGAGGGCGCTCAGCCCACAGGATCCCGGTGAGGCCAGCCAGGGGTGTGAGCAGGGGTCTGGGCATCTGCTGAGGCCTGCGAAGGCCTAGTGGAGGCTGCGGCTCCTCCTCTGGGTGGCTGTTGCTCCCAGTGCCCTGTGTGGAGGCCAGGGGATAGTATCCTTCGCACTTAGCACCACAAAAGTCTTACTTTCCTCATGGCTAGGACACATACCCAACACCCACAGTATAAAGGAGGAGCAGTGTATTTTGGCTCACAGTTGCAGAGTCCTTTCAGTCCTTGGGTGATTGGCCAGCTCCACAGGAGCAAAGCTGTTCACAGCATGGTGGCCTGGAAGCAGAGAGAGACAGGGAGGAACTGAGAAAGGAGATGCACTCTTCCAGGCCATGCCTCTGGTGACTGCCTCCATCCAGGTCCCTTCTCCTAACAGCAAGTCAGCCCTGGCACCGCCCCCAGGATCCAGGACCTTCCAAAAGCCCCACCTGTGAGCTCAAGAGAGGTTCCTCTGAACTGTAAAAGAAGGCCCAGTAAATCCTGCAAAGAAGTCATTGGAACTGTGCTCAGCGCTGCCCTTCTGTATTTCAGCAGACAATGACAGCTCCGTGTCACCAGCCACACCAGGTCTCGGGGACTCAGCTCAGGACATCTGGTGGAGCGGTCACACATGGAGCTTGGGCTCAACAGGTCCTTCTTCAGCTCTTTCTTCTGCACTGCCATTTGGATCATGAAGCAGGGGTAACAAGACCCATACCCTTCGTGGCACCTTGCACTAAGTAGGTGCTTCATAAACGCCATTTGTCATTCTTGACACTCATTCTCAGGAGGATCTGTATTAAATCGACAAGTTTGTCCCTGAAGGCAAGGGTCATTTTGTTCTCATTTGGTCTCCCTCTGGGACAGTTAGAGACAGTCTCAGAGAATTTCACAGACTCTCAGGAATTCATCACTCTCTCCTGGCCCAGGTTCTTGGCTTCAATCTGGCAATGAAGTCAGAATTAATAAGAAATAGCAGTGCTTTCTTCTTCTGAGTATTAACAGTTTTGAGAAAATGGTTAAACTGTTCTTGCATTTAATAATTAGATGGGACATGCTCATTTATATTTCAGGGAGCTCCAAGTCCTTGATCAGTAATTAAGATAATAGCGTGGGGGGAGTAGGACCCTAGGTCCCTGTGAGTGGGCCTGCTGGGAGGTGCTCAGCAGCAGGCCTTGTCTCTGCTCTGGGAGGGCCCTGCCTGCATGCTCTGGACAGCCCGCGATCAGTACCTGATTTATTCTCCTCCCTCTCACTCCCAACCTCACAGATCTGACTGGTTATTAGTTCCACCTGCCCCTAGGGAGCTGGGCTTGGTGTGACATTTGCTTGCCCAGTCACAGTGAGACCTGCAGGGGGTCTTGGCTCTGGTTACAGCAGGTTAGAAGGTGCATCTGTCCCCTGTTCTTGGGGACAGACCATGGGCAATAGTGCCTGCTGACCAGCCCTACAGATAGTACAATACCAGCTGTCATTGTGAAGAACATGAGCCACGCTGATGGCTGGACAGAGTGGAAATCCACTCACTTCCCACATAAGCATGCAAATTGGTGTCCCCTGTGGGTCCCTTGTGGTGAGAGCTGAGATTCCTGGGGTGCTCAGGGACCCTTCTTCCCCACTTCCTACATGTGGCTGCATGGGGAATAGGGTCTTAGGGTCCTGGGTACCAGCATTCAAGTGAGGACAAGAGCTCAGAAAAGAGGCACAACCATGCAAGGACCCAGAAGGGGCATCACACATCATTCTGCTCATATCTGCAAAATCCTGGCTCAGGGGCCATGTCACTTGGTGGAACAGGTATGGCTTTCAGTGGCAGCTGCCCCTGTCTCCAGGCATGCAGGCCCTGTGGTGCCTCAGGTGGTCTGAGGCCCACTCCTCTTCTTCCTTGGCCCTGGAATCTTGCCCAAGGGCTTCTCCTCACCTTGCCAGTCTCACCTGGGTTGTTTTCTCCTCAAGGGACCTGCACTGGCCACCTCCTATCCCACATCCCTTTTCATCATATCACTCTGTCTTACTGTTTCTAAATTCCACATCACCATTTAAATAATATCATTTACTTTTTAATTTTTGATAAAATGTCTTTTCTAATTGGTTTAAACTTTCTTGGTGTTTTCTGAAATCTCAAAAAAGTATATTGTCATAGTAAGTATGTGATAAATATTTATCATACAGATTAATGGATGGGTGGATGGATGGATAGATGGATGGGTGTATTGGTGGGTGGGTGGAGGGTAGGTGTACTGATGAGTGGGTAGATGGGTGAATAGATGGGTAGGTAGATGGGTAGATGGATGGATGGGTGTATTGGTGGATGAATGGATGAGTAGATGTGTGGATGGATGAGTGTGTGGATGGATAGATGGATAGATGGGTGGGTGGATGGGTGTGTGAATAGATGGATGGATGGATAGATGGATGGATGGATGGATGGATGGATGGATGGATGGATAGGTGGGTGGGTATATTGGTGAGTGGTTAGATGGGTGGATGGATGAGAAGGTGCGTGGATGGTTGGGTGGATGGATGTGTGGAAGGTGGATGGATGAATAGATAGATGTATATGTAGATGAATGGGTAGGCGACTGGATGGGTAGGTGAATGGTTGGATGGATAGGTGGATGCATGGATAGACGGATGGTGGATGAGTGGATGATGGGTCAACAATATCTTAATATTGCTATCTGATACACAATATCTAACCAATGATGTGCCTGGCTGATGATGTTTGTGAAGCTGGCTTGGTGTTAGGAATGGTAGTGTGGACATTCCTGTCCTTAGGATGGCAGCTGTCAAAACCCAGAAAATAACAAGTGTTCACAGATATGCGGGACGGGGGACATGCATCACTGATGGGGACATAAAAGGGTGCAGGTACTGGGCATGTGGGAGGGGTACCTCAGAAAGGAAACAGAAGGAGCACAGGACCCAGCAGTTCTGCTTGTGGAAATCCACCCAGAAACATGAAGTCATTGTCTCTAAGCCACTCTGCAGCATTATTCACCACAGCCACGAGGTGGAAGCTCAGGTCAATTAGTTGATGAATGAGTAAACAATGTGATACACACAAACATCACTCAGTCTTAAAAATAAAGGAAATTCTGACACATGACAACACAACACAGATGCACCTTCAGGGCATTACACTGAGTAAAATAAGCCGGTTGCAAAGAATAGATATTGCATGTGTCCACTTGCATACAACACACACTTTGGGTGTGTACAAGGCACCATAGTGGTCAGATTCTAGAGATAGAACATAGAATGGAGGAGGGTATAGAGAGTTGTTTGATGGAGACAGGGTTTCAGTTTAGGGAGATGAAAAAGTTCTGAAGATGGGTGTGGTGATGGCTGCTCACCCATATGAGAATACTTAATGCTTCTTGGGTATAAATTTAAAAGTGGCTAAAATGAGCAATTTATGCTATGTATATTTTACTATAATAAAAAGACATAAATTTTTCCTGATTTTGAGGGCAACAAATTCCATTGCAGAAATTTTGTAATCTATGGAAATGTGGATGGCTGGCTGGCTGGGTGGGAGATAGATGGGTGGATGGGTGGGTGAGTGGGTGGGTGGATGGATTGATGGATGGATAGTTGGATGGACGGGTGGATGGTAGATCACAGGTACAAGATATAAAGCAAAAGTTACAAACACCATAATCCCAGCACCCAAGAAAAATTTGAAATAGTGTGTTCTAACAAATTTCAATTTATGTGTGTGTTAAACATATGTATAGGGTATATTTTACACTTTGTATCATAGTAATTTGGACTTTCCTTTTATATTACTCTATGTGTCTGGCAGAGGTTTGTCCTTGTGTCATTCAAGATACTTTTGCTTTTAAAAAGTATGTAAATAACTTTTTTCTTATGTAAAAGTAAGAGTTTCACTGTGGAAAAGTTAGGAAATCAGCATTAAATTCAGCTGAAAAGCACCAACAGGAAGCTAAATCACCCTGTAATCCACAAATAAGCAGCACATAAGTTCACCATCCCATTTCAGTGTATGCTTATCTGCACATAAGACCGCAGTGCATTATTTTGAAGTTTAGTTTTATCCCACTTGGCATGTTCATCAACGAACGAACGCTAAGTCCAACTTATTGGATGTTCAGAAGACTAAGACCTTCGCTTGCCCACGGGAGTTGGAGAGGGACCCTGTGGTTACCAGTGGCTGGGAGGAAGGTGCTGGAGGAAGACCTGGTCAGTAAGGGATGGATGAATGGATGGATGAACAGATGGATAGATAGAGGATGGATGGACAGATGGATGGATGACTAGATGGATGAATGGATGGCTGGATGGACAGATGGATGGATAGATAGGTGGATGGATGGATGACAAATGAGGTAAGAAGGGAACCAGTCCCACTAGGTCTTTCTACTCCCCAAGATGGCCCATCTTTGGGGGTCTGTCTGCCTATCTGGGCCTGGAGCCCTAGAAGGACCCCTCCTGCTGGGGCCTCTACAGCCGCTGGGAACCCCACCTCTCAGGGCTGCTGCTCCATCCTGGACTGCTGGAGTTTCCCCGTCAGTGCTCCATCGCCTCCGGGCCACACTCTGGCGGGGGAATCCCAGTGTGCCAGGCCCTTTGAAGTAGGGCCTCAGGCCTGCAGGGCGCCCCACCTGGGCTTCAAAGGCGGGCATGGAGCAAGCTGCAGCCACGCAGGGCCGTGGGCGTGGGCAGGTGGGGGCCAGAGGATGGGCTTTCTGCTCTTGCCCTGAAAGACAAAGGAGCCACAGAGGAATTGGGAAGAGTCCAGCCACATCCTACCCCATGTTCATGCAGCCAGGAAAATTGCACCTTCATCCACTGATCTATGCGTGCATGTACCTCCCGTCCCTAGAGCCCCTGTGGTGGGCACTGTGGCCTTGCCTATTCCGTGCTGTGATCATGTCACCTGGCCACTGGGTCCCTTCCCATTGCCCGCTCCTTCCAGATTGGCCTCAGGCTCTATCACTCAGGAAGCCCCACTGCTCGCCTTTGTCCCAGGCCTCAGCACCAAGGGGCTGAGACCTGGCCCATTGCCACCCACAGGCAGGCCCCCTGAAGAATACCAGGTGGCTGCTCTCTGGCCCAGCTTGGCCCTGTGACTATCGCCTGCCCTTCAGGATTTTGGGAGCAGGAGGCGAGGCCTTGGGGATCATGGAGCAGCACAGGCCTGGTTTATGCGCTGCCAGCTGCATGGTACCCAAGTGCCATGGGGGGACATGCTCTTTGCCATCAGCACCGGGACCTAGTGAGCACAGAAGGGGCACTGTCAATGACCCCCAGACAGGAGTGCATGGGGCGGCCATGACAGAGGCGCTCTCCACCCCACTCCTGTGTGCCCCCAGCTGAGCAAGGCTCTCCTCCTGTGAGTCTTCTAGGGTACAGCTTTAGAGCCACAGCTTGTGAGCCATTAGTGGGCTTTGAAATTGATCTAGTGGATCACAACTGGCACTTGTATAAAAGCAGGAAAGACAAAAACAGAAGAAGCAGAAGATCCCTGGTGGTGGGAGGGGAAGCAAGCTCGGTGGCCTTGGGCACCAACGTGCAGGTGCTGCCCATGCACAGTGGCTTTTTCCTGATGGGCTGTATGGGACGGCTGTGCTCTCCTGTGTCACTCGCTCAGAACACATTGTGAACACGGGTCTGTAGAGGTGTCTAGGGATCAACACTCAGTGTGTGTTTGGCTGACCTGTGGCTTAGAGTCTGGAACTGGGCTTCCTGGAGCCACAAGCCACGTGTCCCACACACTCCTCCCACCAGGAACATGCACCACTTGTGTGCTAGCTCGAAGTCATGGGCTGTTTATTGTCACTGTTTCAAAGGCAAACTAAAGACGATGTTTTTCATTTTCTTGTGTAAATCCAATTACTGAGATCCCCTACAACAGTCTCCATTCCCACATTGGTATTTTCTCAATAATAGACACTTTCTTACTTTCTACCACAAACCTCACTGGCTGTCCAATTGCTCCCTAATTGCACCTTATTTTGGAGATCTGGCTGCATTTTTACCAGCCTCCAGGAGTCCTCCAATTCAAACTTTTTCTTTCATCCTTCATTCAAGAAGAGACAGTGAGACCCTTCCCTAAAGGGTCTCACATTCAAAGTCTGAAAATGGTTCACATTTCTTGATGGTCTGACTCCGGAAACAACACCAGTTCAATGTCTAAGAAGCACATAGCCTTGGGCTCTGAGCACCTCGGTATGCATGTGACTGCAGTGACTATCGGGCCCCCGAGCTGCCCAGATGGATCTGCTGGGTGGTACTGGGCACTTGGCTGATCTCCAACAGGGTACCCAGTGTGAACATCCCCAAGCCAGGTGAGGAACAGGAAGGCTGCTGGGAATGACACCCGTGTGTCCTGTGCAGGAGAGAGGGCCACCCTCATCTGTGCTGTGGTGCCCCCCCAGCTCCACCTCTGGGACTGGTGACCCCTCTGTCTAGTGCCCAGGTCCAGGAGCTCAGCCTTTTTGTGGCCAGCTGGTTCCAGCCCCCAGAGCATCAACTGGCCAACCGAGGTCCTTTCCAACAGATGTCACAGCTCCCCAGCAGATCCAGGGGAGCCCCTTGTACACATCCTCCTCAAGGGGCCTTTGAGTCACCCACAGTTGCCACCCTGACTTCGTCCCAGGCAGGACAGAGCCCCCGGTTCTCTACTGCACCACTCCTGTCCTTCTCTTGGCCTTTCATTCTGCACCCAGCCATGGCAAGTGCATGCTGAGCTTGTGCTTGGGCCAGAAGCAGGTTTGTTGGGACTGCTCTTGACCCCCTGCTGCTGCTGCTGCTGCTGCTGCCTGGAAACCTACCAACTGTGTGGCCCATGCTGCGTGAAACCTGTCCCATGGATGCCCATCCTCTCTTGCTGTGGGATGGCTCCATCCACTACTCAGCTTTGGAGAGGCCATCGTGGACTCCTTAGGGGCTTCCTGCAGCTGGTCTCTTATTCTAAACAGATTGACAGTTGTGGTATCTGCTGCCACTGAAGCCTCACTTCATTACATCCATGGTGACACCTGCCCACACTGACTTCGAGGCCAGTTCCATCATGCCTATA
The DNA here is from genome assembly GCA_004027595.1 of Dinomys branickii. Classification (NCBI taxonomy): domain Eukaryota; kingdom Metazoa; phylum Chordata; class Mammalia; order Rodentia; family Dinomyidae; genus Dinomys; species Dinomys branickii. The sequence goes on from PVLD010004325.1 coordinate 62,877, forward strand.
GTCACTGATGCCTAAATATTAATTAAGCCTCTTCTTGCCAGTGGCTCTGTTAGCTGACACAGAGAAAACCCTTCTGTTGGGCATGTGGTGAAGGTTCCTACAGAGCTGCCCGTGGACAGCTCTGAGATCTGAGGCCTTGGACTTGGGGCTCACAGGATGTGGGTGATGGACTCAATCTATAAACCCAGGTGATGAGAAGGTAGCAGATCAACTTGACTTCACCTCTAGACCACATGAAAACCAGAGCCAACATTTTCTTAGGGCCTCCTTTGTGCAAAGGGTCAATGTTAACCCTATTTTACAGGTGGGGAGAGTGGAATCCGAGGCCTGATCAGAAGGCCTTTCCCACCAGGATGTGTGCCCTAGCCCCAGGTCCTCTCTAAGAAGTCCCTGGCTTCCCTGCCACCCTCCTCTTCCTCCACACACTCCCAGAATGTCCTTGACAGCAGGCATTGTCCAGGCAGGACCTCCAAATCCTCCCAGCCTGTACCTATTGCCTGTTCCTAAGCTGCTTTTGTGTTTCCAGGTCCTCACCTGACACGGAGGACGTTTTGGTCAGCGATGGGCCGCATATATGACGACGGTCCAGAGAAACGATGTTGCCTAGTGGGGCCGTCATCATTGCTCAGTGACACGGCACACCCCACCCTCAAGGACATGGGCTTGTCTTTGTTGTCACAGCCCCAGCCCCACTTCTGGCCCCAGCTTTCTGCCTTAGTCCATTTTGGAGTAGACTGTTGGGTGAGTTATAAGAAAAGAAATTTATCCAGGGCTTCTGGGCAGTGGAATGCCTGGCTGCTGCCCAGCTGCAGAGGACACTTACAGCAAGGACAGCAGTGGCTGTACTGCTGTCAGGTGAGGCACTCAGAGCCATGAAGGACCTCAGTGTGGTACCTGCAGAGGCCTCTGCCTTGAGGGCAGGGCACCCATGGAGCTGCAAGAGTCTCTCAGTGGAGCTGGAGCACTGGACGCCACTGGCCAAGTCAGGTTCTCTAAACTGACATCTGCCATATGCAGCCCCTGGGGGTTTTAACTTGTGCATGTAGCTCTGGCTCCTGTGAGGCCCATCAGTGCTGGGGGCCTGGCCCTAGAGCCTGAGCCCAGGAAAATCCCTCAGCCCCGAGCTGCTCTTTGGGCTCTGGTGAAGGCATCATGATTTCAGAGCACCTTTTCCACCAGAGGGGATGCTGGGGCTTGGTCACTTGTTCTTGGCCCAGGCACCAGGAGCTGAATGCTGGACAGTCAGAGGCCTTGTCCTCGTTCTCCTCTTCTTCACAGTTAGGGCCATCAGAAACCAGTGAAAGCAAACCACACACATAACCTACAGGCCTCACATCAAAGTGTGGCGTTCTTCTCCCAGAGAATAGGACATTTCCATCAGCCCTCCACGTGCTGCTTGGTGCCAGTGTGCCTGGTTTTCAGCATCTGATGCTCTGTGTTGGCCTGGCTTCCCATGCCCACATATTGCATTCCACAGTCATGTGGCCATCACTGGAAGTGTGCTCATTCTTGAAGACCGGAGCACTGCCCCATGTGCTCCGTTTCGTGTCTGAGCCGGGAGGCGTGGTTCCTATGGGCTTGCAGTGCTATTTCAGGGCTTAGTTTGTGCCCAGCACCCTGCTGGCCTTGGTGTGGTGGTGTTCAGGGCTCTCATCCCTTCTGGGTTCTCGGTGGCCCCACAGTGGGTGTAGTGTGCCAGGTCCTCGCCTGCGCCAGGTGCTTCAGCCTCTCAGAGAGCGGAGCCAGCGAGGAAGCAAGCTGAGTTCAGCAATGATTTCTTTTGTTTAAGGTTCACGTTCGACATAACCTGCTGTATTTATCACACAGCATTCATCACGGCTATTCACACTTCCGTGGGGCTTGAGCACATCTAAGTACTGCTCCGATCACTGGGTCTCTAAGTGAACTGAACGGCCCTGGAAGAGATTTATTTCAACACTTTTTTGTGTCCCCACCTCCCAACTGATCCAATAAACAGATAAACAGATACACTGTATTTTATGCAATCAGCAACATTTTTCTTTCAATTCAGTTCAAGGTGAACTTGGCAAAAGGTGAAAGGAAGTGTCCATAGTTCAAACTCCTTATGTTTTTCTTTCCTTGTTAAATCTGCTGAAATTATCTGTTACTCCAGGATGACTCCAAAGGGCCTGTCAGGGCTTCCTAGCCAGGTACCACCTGCCTGAGAGGTCACTGCTGGCCTTGATCACACAGACTTAGGGCATGAGGGGCTCACAGATGCAGGCAGTCTGGTCCGGCTACTATAGTCCGCACTGGGGTCAGAGCCAGAAGCAGGGCCGCGGATATGGCTGTGCCCAGCCGCCTTGCCAGGCAGGTCCTCACATGTTCCTTCAGTGGCCACACAGGTGGAGGAGGCCTGGAATCCCCCGTGCAGAATCCCCCCGCCTGTCTGTGCTCCAGAAGAACGTCACTCCTCCTCGTGGGCTCAAGGGGCCTCCTTCCCCTTGGCAAGCCTCAGCATACGATTCTCCTGGGCCCCTAGCTCCTAAATCTGACTTCCATCAGAGAGGCCAAAAGGAGAAACTGAGGCACACAGCATCAGGAGCTGTGGCGCAGCTGCTGTCAGGACCTGGTCTGGTGGATCTCAGGCCAGTGCTGACCATGGGTGACGTGTTCTTTCTGCTCTTCCCTGCTGGCCCTCTGCCTCAGCATCCGAGAGGCAGCTCCTCTCTCAAGCCCAGGCACACTTTGTGGCCTGTTGCTTGTGCCCCCATCCTTAGCTCTGAGAACTCAGGGGAATACTTGTGCATCAGCCAGCTGTGTAAAATCACTACCAACCAACCCAGGATTTCCTCCTTCCAGGTGCCAGTGTTGCTGTGCCAGCAAAGCGTGGAGTCTGCAGACTGTGAGCCTGAACCACCCCTGGGCTGTCGCCTTGCACTGAGCTGCTCTGGGCCCCTGGCTGCCCCACCCGGCCCTTCATGGTCACTGCCCATACAACAACTCTGTGGCTGTGTTTGCTTTGGATTCTCATCCGAGGGCCCATTTCTCTCGTCTTTGGGCACAGCCAGTGGCCTTTAATTTTGCTGCTACAAGAACCTGTGAGAGGGGCTGCGCGGTGGTGTGAATAGTGTGTGTGTGTGTGTGTGTGTGCGCTTCTGCACTGCCATGTGCCTGTGCACTGGTGGGTGTGAGTACATGTCCAGTGGCCCTAAGTGGGAGTGCTGAGTGCAGAGGGCCTGGTAGGAGCTCCCTCTGGTCTGGGAGTGTACATACCTGTGTGGCCTTCCCTGCAGGAATAATGCTATTCTCTGGCAGCGTCCTGTCAGAGATCTTGAGCCGTGCAGCCCATCGCCCAGAGGTGTGGGGCTGGCATGCCCTGCCCTCCTTGCCCTCCTCTCATAACTAGACGTGACGCCCTTGCCAGGTGGACACCTGCCTTCTGCTCAGTGTGGCTTCCAGAGCCTGTTTGCCATGCACCGCCCCTCCATTGTTCCTTTGTGGGTCCTGCCAGCTGTGGACAGGGTCCCTCCCAGTCTTCAGGAGAGTGTCCTCCTCACCCTGGCCTTCCTGGGTGCGCAGGCAGCATGGCCAGGATGCGGCCACCCAGGGCCTTGCTTTTCCCAGCTGCTTCTTCCTTGGTTGCTCCTCCTTCAAGCAGCTGACCCTGGTGCTACCTCCCCAGGGTACAGCCCCCAGCTGGCCTCTGCTTCCTTTCTTTTTCCCTCTGAGTCAGGTGCCCTGGCACAAGAGCAGATGTGGGTGGGAAGGGAGCTGCATGGGCACTGTGGGACATGGAGGTGGCTGTGCACAGTAACCCCAAGGCTGAACCATGGGCCTGGCTGTCCTGCAGTCATCCCATGCAGCTGTATTCCATGGCCCTTGGGCAGCTGTTCTAGGACAGGATCTAAAGAGCAGTGCTCTGGGTGGCCTGGGCACACACACACACGTGCTGTGGCCTGAGCTCCGAGGTTCCCTGTGGGCCAGGACCTCACAGCTCTCACGACACCTGGGGCCCCTAGAGGACTGGGAAAGACTGTGCCCGGCACACACTCCAGTCCCGCCCTGTCTGCCTGCCCCATTCCTCCTCCAAAAACAAATCCCAAAGTCCCCACCACAGCGACCCAGTTTCAGGCTGCATCCTGTGCTATTTCCCCACTTGCAGTAGATTCATCCTCTACCCCTTGGAATTGAGGACAATAGGGCTCGACACCCGTCCTCCTCACCCTGGGAGGTCACCGGCCGCACTGTTCTACAGAGCAGCATTTCTCAGGTCTTCCCAGATGTCGCTGGGAGTTTGGCCCGAGTGGAAATCTGGATTCTATAAGTGCAGCAGGCCAACCTGTTCTGGGCCTCAGGCCATACATACCTGGTCCATGTGGGAACACCAAGGCACAGCAATCTCTTGCTATGAGCATGGGCGAGTATGGTCAATTGCTTAGCAAGACCTCGCCCTCCGGCAGTGACCCAGGGAGTCCGTTTGCCCATAAATGGCTCCACGTGGGACTGACCTGTTCCTGGTGCTTCTCTTCTTCCTTCATGCCATGTCCAGCAGGGGTTGGTGAGCGCTCACTGCTGCAGCAGCAGCCCCACCCTTAGGCTGCTCACAGCCCAGTGGGGCTGAGGTCCACTCCATGCAGACACAGACCTCACCCTTCTTTTCTGTCGCTTCACCAGCCCAACTGCTGTGTTCATGAGCAGCTCTTCAAGCTCAGGAGAACCATCTAAGGGTTGATGCAGGCAAGGTGGCTCACAAGACGACAGCTGCAGATACTTTTGGATCCAGGTGCTCAGGTAACACATCCAGGGCAGTATCTGTTGGCTAGCTCTCTTTCACCCTGACTTTGTTCTCAGACAGGTGCTTTGTTGCCCTGGTGGGAAACCATGGCCAGACCCTCACAGTCCTTACAGAAGGAGAGGAGTATACCTGTTACCGAGTTACATTGGTGATCCCCCAACACAGCTCTGTCCACTCCTCTGTCCTCTGCTCACCTCTTGGCCAACCCACCCTGTATCCAGGAAGGTGAGCCACAGCCCTGGCCCTCCTGGGTCAGATGCCACAACTCTGCCCCACCAGGCCACAGGGAGAGGCTATAGGCACCAGACAGTCCAGAATCCAGAATCCACCATGCTATAACCTCCGGTGCTGATGGACAGAGCCCCTTGGCAGCCTAGGCATCGGCCAGGAAACAATAGTCCATGTTTCCTGATTCCAGCCTTCAGGACACAGTGCCCTCTGACCTTCTAGAGCAGTCCTTCTCCATCCTGGCTATCCTGGCATCTGGTACAGCAGTGCTCACAAAGGTGGCCCAGGCAGAGGCTTTTTGAAAGCTCCCAGCTTGGAAAATGCAGAACAAATGAAAACTTACAAGAAAAAAAAAGAGAAAACTTACAGGGAAGACAGGGCTTGACCTGCTGGGTAACAAAGAACCTTAAAATATTAGGGCTACAGGGAATCTTAGAACCCATCCAACCTCACCCTTTCATTTCAAGGGAAGGGTAGCTTGCCTAGAACCACGCTGTCAGTGGTAAGTCTAGAACACAGGGCACCTAATTTCCAGCTCCATGTTCTTCTAATGCCCGATTTCATGTATATCGAAAGGGAAACTAGGCATAACCAATTGACACAGCCGTGGGCAGAGAAGGCTCCCTGGCACACCTGAAAAGGAAGAAAAAATACTTTGAAAATATTAAGGGTTATTACCAGATGTCAAATGAATGTCATGAAAATAGCTTCAAGTTTTTAACACACTGAGACTAATTTAATGTATTTAAATGTCTTTGTTAGCTGGAGGAATTCTTAAGAGTGTACTCCTTGTCATTTTATCCCACTATTAATCACCTGTGAGCGAACTTAAACTGGAAGTAACTGTAGAATTTGTTATACTTCAACTGATCAGGGTTCAAGACACTTGATTCTTAACAGTTTGTGTAGGATCAAAGATATGGCTGCCCTCCAAGAAATCGGGATGTTTACATCAAAGTTGAGATTGAATCCTTTTTAACCTGGCTCCTTCACTTGAGCACTTAGATTTAAGTTCTTGTGGAAGACTTTTAAGTAGAGCAACCTGTGCAGACACAAGCGTGTGTGCGTGTGGGTATGTGGCAGTGTGGGCGTGTATGTGAGTTTATGTACGTGCGTGGGTGTGGTTGTGTGTGTGTATTTCAGCCTGCAGCTGTGGCCATGTCAGGAAGCAGAAGGCAGAGGCACTTTCTGGACAACCTGACTCGGCTCATCAGGTAGAGCTGAGTGGAGTTGCCAAACCTTCCAGCTTCGTTGGGACGGGGACAGGCTGACCCTGACCATAGCGGCTGCATAGTTGTGCAAACTGCTTTGCAGAATACATTCAGATCACCTGGCCTCCAGTCTGAAGCAGCAGAGAATCAGTCTGCTTTTTCATCAGGAAAAAAAAATACCATTCATTTCTGTGTTCTTTCCGGAGCACTGTTTCACCCCAGGTTAAGCTTTTCACTGTCCTCCACCCCCAGCAAAGTTCTCCTAGGCTTCATAAAGGAATCACCTTTCCTTGTTTCAGGTGCTGATGGCACAGCGAGGTTTGTTTTGCCGGGAGCTTAAAACAACAGAATTCAGGGGGGACTGGCCTGTCTCAGCGAGGAGCCCAGGGCTCCTAATTGCTGCTGATAGCCTCACGTCTACCCAGGCGATAGATACCTGCCTGCTTTTGAAAAGTGTCTAAAGTTAACCTAGTCATAGAACACCAGTCTTAAATACTTTCATGTCTGACTCATCTAAGCCAGAGTTGTAAGTTAACATTACCTGAGCCTTGATATCACTGAAGTTTAAAGGGATCCCTTTCCAAACCCAGTGTTTGGCTCGCGATGAAAGGCAGTCAGGCAGCTTATTCTAAGTTACATTCAATAATTACATAAGTAACCCTTTAAGGACTAGATATGCAAATAGCACACTCTTCTTCCTATAATTACTTTTTGTACATGGTTTGATAAAATCCCAAGATTGTAAGACATGTTTATGGAGAAGATTAGCAAACAGGATTTCTTTCTCAATGGAGGAAGTGAACCAGGAAGGTACAGGCTCTTTCTGGCCATGAGTGACCACCAGAGCCATGTGGTGGGAAGGAGCTGGTTGAGCCAATGTGACTGGGGCATGACTCATGTCCCATGGGCCACCTCCGTCCAGTTGTGCCCACATTCCCCAGGAGTCCCCAAATCTCTGATTGTGTGGTCTCCACTCCGGAGAGGACAATTCTCCCGGGGCTGCACTGGCATGTGGGGGTGAGTGCGTCAGGAAGGAGTGCAGGTGCTGGCCTGGAGCCTGGCTGCGTTACTCTCCTCCACCTTCTAGGTGAGCAGGAGGGACCTGGGAGCAGGGCAACTGGCTTCCACTCTCCTCTGAATTTTGAAAAATAAGTTATTGTGAGTATGATTCACACTCATTGGAAAAATAATCAGAGAACTGAGGTGTGCGGGGTTTTGTTTTTCCTTCACCCTTCCAGGGACAGTGTCTGTTAGCAGCTTGTGCGATTCCTGCAGACCCTGATATGAAACTCTGGACACCCAAATGCATGGCTCTGGGGGTCTCCTGTAAAGGACGCTGTCTGATTGCTCAACCTCGTTCTTTCCTGCTGGCTTTCCTGGTTCTGCTTGTCTATTTCCCATTACTATAATGACATACCCAAGGCTGGGTATTTATAAAGTTGAGGCTCAAAAACATAACATCAGTATCTGCTCTGTCCTGGCCAGGCTTTTGGCTCTGTCCTAGCATGGTGGGTGGCATCTTGCTGGGACATTTGTGAGGGGGCATCGTCACTTGGCAACTCTGTCTCCTGGGCCCTCTAGAGTCCCATGGGACCTGCATTAGTCCTGGCTGTGGAAGCCCCCCAGAACCTCACAATTCTTCACTAGCCTTGCCTCTTAAAGGGCTCAGAGCTCAACACCACCAAGCTGGGGACAGTTGTATCCAGAAAGACCAGACAACAGCTCACCCAGGTTTGTATCACCACCTTTGTTGCTGAGTTGTGGCCACTCAGGTGGGGCATTGGGGCCAAACTGACCATATATGGGAGTTCTGGGACCAGCAATTAGAGAACTCCTTCCTATGGCCAAGAAGATAGCTTGGGAGTGGCTACCCACATGTCACAGAGACCCACAACAGTCCACTCACTCACCGCAAGGGTCCTTAGCACACTGCCCACCTCTCATGACCACCAGCCCCTGCCAACTTCCACTCCCATTACTCCTAGTTGTTCCTTGCTGTCTTATGACCCAGTTGCACTGAAGTACCCACCCTGGATCTATTGGTTCAAGTGTCACTATGGGCTCCCGGCTGTGGCACATGTGGCCAGGAGCAAGGTCCCCACTCCCGCCTTCTGCCCTCAACTCCCGTAGTCTGCAGGAGGCCCTCAACCTCTTACCTCCATGTGACACTGGGAGCTGGGCTCAGCAGACCTCCTCCTTTGGAAAAGGAGGTCCAGCAACAATGTTAGAAGTCTGTGCTGCTCAAGATGGGACCTGAAGGCATGGATGAGGGAAGGCAGAACCTTGCTCCCACTTGCGGATTATACCCGAAGTGACCTGGAGAGAGCCCTTGACAGCCCTCAGCTCACCCACGGGGCAGGGGGCGCCACAGTATCTACAGGGGGCATCGGGGCTTTCTTCAGAACCTCCCACCTGCCCACTAAAAGCCCATGGTGTTTAATGTTGAAGAACTAAAATTAAAGTTGTTTCAGGTGTTTGGCTCCCCTGGTCCCTCGTCACAAAAACACGGCTGTCTCTCAATGTTGTCATTTACTCTTCGAGAATCACAGGGCTCTGCCGCTGCCTTGAAGCTGCCCAGAGCTGCAGGCTGGGCCCTCCTGTGGGGATCGCATACCACTGCTTTCTGTTGGCAGTGCGTTTCAGGGTTAATGACCCAAAACCCTGGTCCGGGGGACCAGGCTGGAAGTGGAGCTGCCTCCGCCTTTGTTAGAGATCCACCCACACCTTGCACAGACAAAACAATGGCGCCCTGACAGGCCAGGCGCAGGAGCCCCGGTGCGATGACGGGTCTCCTTCAACACTGGCCTGCGCCGGTGGTATCTTAATGTCTCCCAGGCCCCTTGGGAGTGCCGCTGGCCCTTGCCACACCAAGAAGGCTATCAGGTCACTGGGACAGGATGCAAGCAAGTGACAGGATCCAGCAGTGTGACGAGAACTATGGGGACAGACTCTCATGGGGTATGTGGGGTTTCTAACTGAATGGACATTGGTCATTCTATGTTGGAGGAGTGATCAAAATATATGAGGATGTTCAAATTATTACAGTCAGAGACACGTGGAGGCACTGTCCCCCTCAGAACTCTCCCTGTCCTCCATGTGCACTTGCCCTATCGCTCCTGCCACTCCCCAGAGCTGTTCTGGAAGTCTCTTTAGTGAGTGTCTTCACAGGCAGTGACCAAAAATAAAATGAGGCTGCTGCCAAGCACCAGCCAGCAGAAAGGAGCTCGTGGAAATGGGCCTCTGCGTCCTTATCCACCTCGCTCACTGGATGTGGCACCGTGTAACCTCTGGCTTTGCTCAGAGTCACAATGACCATGAAAGGGAAATGTTTTGAGTCAATCCAGGAATCAAGGCAGCCATGGCAGAGCAACTAAAGACACCCACAAAAGAGGACTCTAGAGCTGTGTCAGAAAGTGGCAAGGACAAGGGCCAAGGTGTGTTGGAAGTCCCGGGGGATCAGCAGAAGAACATGGCCAAACCTACAGGGCTGCTGCTGGGCCCACGGTGGGGACTGGGCATCAGGCTGGAAGTGGAGCTGCCTCGGGCTTTGTTAGAGATCCACCTGCACTTTGCATGGACAAAACAACTTGGCCACCTGCTCCTATTTCCAGGAAGGTGAAATGTATTGTGTAATAACTGTGCCATTTCTAAGACAAGAAGGAATAGCAGAATATAGACACATGTCCCTACCTGGCCTGGCCTAAGGCTTATCCTGCTGAGCATGGTGACAATGAAGGTTATTCCACCCCAAGAGGCCTGGGTCGAAAATGTCTAACCATGGTCTTTGTTAAACTGTTAACTGGGCAGTGTCCAGCAGATTGTGGTAGAGAGGGAAGTATGGCTATACCAGGGACCCATTCTGAGGTCAAGCAGGTGACCTGGATACCAAGACCCTGTGCAACCTCTGTGTGTCCTAGGATGGAGGATGGGCCCTGAGAGTTATTAGTGCTCTGCAGTCTTCGTTCCAATGCCAGTGGCCCTGTGAACCAAACCTTATTGGGACTTTAAATAATGAATCATACTCACAAATTCTTATTGCAACACCTCTAGACTCCCACAACCTGAAAGCCACCTGCTGAGCACTTCCAGGAGCTGAGGTCATATTAGACTCAAGGTGTACTATGACCCTGATGTCTATACAGGAAGTCCCTGTGCTGCTTAGCTGACTCTAAAGTCTGGAGAGAGAGGTGTGTAGAGAACCACAGCAGCAGATTTGGAAACCACAGCACAGTTCTTCCTATGTGTTTTCATGGTTGCTCATCCAAGGTGCCTTGGTATATTGTACGAATCACCTGCAACTCAGGGGAGTGTGATGGGGCATCCACTCAGAGCCCAGGGCTCTCCCCTGACAGATGGCTCCTCTCTTCCAGCCAACCTGCAGCCAGCACATGGAACACTCACCCTTTGCACACCTGCGGGGGGTTGGGGAGGTTCAAAGCCATATGCCCTTTAGCAGAAGTGTCCTCCTAGGCACTCTGTGTGTGTCTGTGTGCATACATGTGTGACTGCATGTGTGTCTGCATGTGTTTGTATATAGTGTTTATGAACATTTCGTTAGGGGCGGAACTGAGGCTAGACATGGGGCAGATGGGCCAGTAACACACCCTTTCTTGTCTGCACTGCCCTGGGACATCCTCACCTTCCTCTTACCAGTTTGCCAGGGTCTTCTCCCCCTTCCCGTCAGCCTTACTCTCAGAGTCACCAGTCAGGGTGAGACAAAAGGGCCCAACAGCAAAGCCCTCTGGAATGGTTGCCCTCAGAGCCAGAGCAAGTGGAGTTCAGTCTTTCCTTAGTCCATGGTGTGGGCTGCAGAGCCACCTCCCAAAGCCCCTGACTGGGTGACAGCCGTGCAAGCCAGCTGCAGGCTCTGCCCCTGCATGAGGGCAGCTCTCCACCTCTGGAAAACTCCACCTTAGTTTGCATCTGTGAAGACAGGGCAGAGGGTGCAAGTGGGTCCCGCTCGCTGAGAGACAGACCCTGGCCTGAGCCTGGACGAGGATACCTGAGGTTGCACTGGGCTCAGAACTCATGGGATCACTGCTGTGATCCACACAGTCTTCTGCTTCAGCTTTGGGGACAGCAGTAGACTCTGGAGTGTGATTTCTAGACCTGTGGTTCCAAGTCAGTTGAAGAATAGTTGTTCCTGAAGCCATCAGTGCCCTGTTCTGAGTTAGAACTCTCTATTTTGGATGTGGTTGGTGGGGACCCTGAGGTGGGTGAATTAGCAGATCCCTGGTGTGGTGCCCACCCCCCAGGGTTGCTCTGTGGGACTGGGACTGCAGAGCCAGAGGCCTGGGCGTCTCTGTTCCTGCAGACACAGCATAGAGTCATAAGAAGATGTACTGTCCTTCGGCAGAGACGAAGGACCTGGTTCAACCTCATCCCAAATCTAATCGCTGAGTGCGTCTGCAGCGCCTGACATTTATTTGAGATGAGAGAGACATTTTGATTTTCATGTAATATTCCAGGCTATAATTATCTGTGACTGACACAGGGATCGATTTCACCCCAAGCAAAAATAGAGTGTGCGGCTCCTGTTGTAGTGACACTGCCTGGGAAGGGTGGCAGGCGTGAAGGCGCCAGGGACGCTGTGTCTGCCTGCGCAGATGCTGGGATAAACGGTGTTGGGAAAGATTGGAGATGCCGGCACAGGGAGCCCATTGCAGGAGGAGTGGGGCAGGGGCAGCTCATGCTCCTGACCACGGCCCCATTCCACAGCCTCTGCATTTGTGGCCATCTCCTTGCGCGGTAATGTCCTTGTATCTTTGCCCAGGGGACGGCTACAAGGGCTACACTGCAAGGAGAGACGCCTGCAGAGACGCTCGCCGCCCCGGACTCCACTCCTCCCCCACCCCCTTTTTCTCCCTCCTCCCCTTTCCTCCCGCTTCTTGTCCTCCTTTCTTCCTCCTCCTCTCCCTTCTCCTTCTCCTCCTTTTCTTTTGCCTCCTCCTCTGCTTCCTTCCCTCCCTCTCCACTTCCTCCTGCACACCCTCTTCCTCCTCTTCTCAGTTCCCACTGCCCCTCAGGATTGTGGGAACCTTGGCCTCAGAATCCACCCCCTACTTTGCACAGTGGAGGCGGCAGGGTGACCATACTCACTCTCGCCACCTGAGCTCACCTGTACTGCCTGGGATCTGTGCTGGGGGAGGGCTGAGGTCCCCACCGACGGGTGGTCAGCACTGCTCTCTCCTGAATCTCATCGTCATTCTCATCCATCTAAAGTGTGGTGTCCTTGCTTGATCTTCCCAGGGTGGCCCAGAGTTGGGAGAAGGCATGGAGAGGTTACTGAGGCTGGACAGCGCTGGGGCCCAGGGCATGGGCGCAGCTGTGGCTCAGGGTTGTTGAATGGCTACATTTATCAGGTGTTGTTGTCCTCATCCTCTCAGCAGACAGTACGGGGGCTGGGCTGCCCTGTTAGATGGACAGCACTCAGGCATCCTCCCAGCCGAGCCGGCATTCTAGGGCTCACTGGGGACATTAGGCTGGAAGCCCTTATGGTCTGTGTGCCTCCTTGTGATAAGGACAGAGGACAGGGGAGAAGCACACCTTGTCTTCTGCTGGCTCTGGCATGAGGCTGCTCTCCTGCTTGGTTCTCATCTTTCTGAGCACAACAGACCTCCAGTGTCCTCCCTAGCAAGGTTGGGCTGGCCGCCAAGCTCCCCACTTTCTGAGCTCTGACACCTCTGCTTTGCCCACTTGCTGTTACCTGGTTCCTTGTCACCTTCCAGGGCTGAGCCTGGTGGATCCAGGCATTGCCCTTATTTCCCTGAACCCTCCACTAGGCTAGTGTGATTCTGCTGTCTGAGGGGCGCCAGGACAGTCTGCAGAATCTTTTGCCATGACTGGGGCTTGCTCCTGGTGTCCAAGGTCTCCAACACATGTGAGCATGTTTATAACAAAGGACTGACCATGGCAAATGTGTACAGCACAGAGGCGGGAAAGGTGGGCTGCCCTGGACAGACACCAGGACTTGCTTCTTGCAGCTTTGCTTAGTGAATGTTGATTGAATATTGTTGAGCAAGTAGCCCTTCTGCTTACAAGAATGACAGCAATCTGCAACACACGCTGTGTCTGTCATCTCAGAATCCAGGCCACTAGACTCTAACCCTAACTGCCCTCAGGCTGGGTATTGCCATGGAAACTTCACACCCCTCTGTACCAGGCGGACTGGGTCGCACTCGTAGACCAAGTGCTGTAGCAGAAAGGCCCCCTCAGCAGGCTGTGCCTGTGTGATGTTCATGGAGCTGCAGTGCTGGCCAGGGAAACTGCCTTGTTCTTCAGAGGCTGAAGCAGCCCCCATCTAGGGATTGCTAGGTTGGAACCTCTAACTCCGACTTCCAGGGAACTATTCTACTGTTCTCCCAAAGTGACTCGACTGAAGAAAGAGAAAAACAGATTTAAATTCTCAACAGTGAAGTGCCTGGGTATCAGAGAGGAAAATGTCCAAGGAGCAGGGGGAGCTGAGCACTTACTCGAGCAGGAAAGCAGTGCGAAAGGGCAAGGGCTTCCCTTTTTCTTGAGGATTTATTTATTTTTACCAGTCCGTGGCCGCAGTGCACAATGTCTACATTCACGTGGGAGGTGGCATGAGCAGGAACGAATCTTAGCCCTTTCCCACCCCCTCTCCCTCCATCTCGTGATCCCTCCCCTTTGAGAGAGATCCGTCTCCCTCCTTCCTGCACCTGCCTGCTATTTTGCTCCTCATCACACTTGGGATTTCTTATATAAGAGAAACCATGCGATATTGCCGCTATGTGTCCAGTTTACTCACTGTATGATCTCAAGGCGCATCCGTCGGCAGTGGGGCAAACACACAAAACGGCACCCTGGTGTCCTCACAGCTGTGCTGGAGCCAAAACCCAGCACTCGGTGTCGTTTCCTACAAAGCAAAGAGGAAACGGCCTATCATGAGAGTCACGTGCTCACACATCAAACAGCCGTCAAAATTGAATTAATCAGTAGCGTCAAAACCCTTGTGCAAAAGACCTAAAAGAGATGATGAGCATTGGTTAAATTAAGAAAAGAACAGTTTCTAGGAAGCTGAATACAACATCAATTCAATCTACTTCCAGGTCCTATGTGGCCCTCCTGATTATCGGTTTGAGCAAATTGTGGGCTCGAGAGTCTCCCGCATGGCTGGAATGGGAGTCACACAGGTTAACACCCTGAGATTAGATGCGAAAAGTCTCATATTGAACAACCTAGCCCTACTTGTACGCTTTGTGTGGGCAAATGAGCAACAAAACGCAGTTTTCATTTCTAACACTTCACAACCAACATTCCAGCAAAAGGGAGGAGGATCAGAGGAGTTCTCTGATCGTAAGACTGAGGAAGTGATTATTGCCATGTGGACTCTGATTCTGGGGCCCCAAACACCAGCCATGTGGGTGCTAGGTGTGTGGGGTGTGGTTGTCTGGATGGAGACCTGCTGTATCCAGCACGCCATGGCCACAATGGCTTAAAAAATAAGGCCATGGCCACAAAGATAAGGAGGCAGAGTATCCTACTCAGAATTATTTAAAGTCATTATATTTGAAAGGCTGATACTTAGGCATATTGGATTAATAAACTATATGAGGGAAACAAATGTCACCTGTTTCCTTGCTTTAATCCTTAGTGTGTCTGCCAGAAAAACCACCATTCTGTGTGTGGGTCACATTATTTTCTACTAGATAGCATTGCTCTAGAGCTACAGTCAGGTGCTGATGTGGATCTTCTGCCCAGGGTATGAGTTCCTGTCTTGCAGCCTCACTGACTGACACATTGATAATGAGATTTTACAATGAAAATGCACATTGCCCCAAAGCTCTAACCCATAGATGGCTAAGATTGCAAGTATAATTTGGACATGTCTTTCCTCCTGTGAACACTTTGGGTATGTTTATATAATTTCCACAAAGGGACAGAAATTTTTGTGCCTTTTAAAAAATTTTTGAATTACATCGTGAGTTTTTCCCCCTTCTATTTATTACAAGTTTAAAAGCAACATTTATGACAGTGGAGTATTTCAAACATGTAAATATAATACTTTATTTAGATATTTTCAAATGGTTTGACATTTAAATCATTTTGTACTGATCACTAGGAGAACTAATATCATGATAACTACTGAAGCCTCCCAGCTCACAGTAGGGCTGCATCCCCATCAATCCCTCTGGTGGGAAATACCTGAAGTTGAAATTGCGTTGGACACACCTCGCCTACTGGACATCACAGGTGGGCAGCGTGGCCCACTGTGGAAGTTTGCCTTCCCGCAGCGTGAGAGGATTGTGTTGAGAATCACTGGCCCAGGTGCAGAGCAGAACTTCACACTCAAAACACAGCTTCTACAAAACCCTATCATTCTCCCACCACTGCAAAGTTGTAAAAGGTTCAGGACTGTGGGGAGTTGGACATTGTACTGATTCCTGACTCCTGGGCCACACTCTCGCCCCAAATTGTCTGATCACCCGTCAGCTGCACAGGACCCCTTGTGATTGTGCTCCTGCCAGCCCTAAGGGTACTCACGTAGCTTCTATGGCACCAGAAACATTGCTCCTCGTGCCCAACATTCATCTCTCTGTCTCTCTTTCTCTCTCTCTCTCTCTCTCTCTCTCTCTCTTTCTCTTTGAGACAGGGTCTCATTTTGTAGTCTTATACTTGAACCCACTGTGTAGCTCCAGGCTGGTATTGAACTGAAGACCTTGAACTCACCGTGATCCTTCTGCCTCAGCCCCTTAGGGTTGGGATTACAGGCATATGCCACCACACTCAGCCATGTCTCTTGCTGTGAGATCAAATTTGCTGTAGATCTTCCTTTTTCTGATTTCCCCTCTCTTGTTCCTTTATTCATTTCTATGCTATGTTATAGATTACTTATTGATAGAAAAAGCCTTCATGTAGTAAACTAGTAACTATGTTCTCCAATGTGCCATTTTTTTTATGTTGGTCATCTTTGGATGTGTCTGTATTATTGAATTCCATGTTAGAAGTACTGATGGATCCTCTACTCAGGTTCTTCCATGACTTGTATAGAGCTTGGAAGAACTCATGTACTGCGTAGTTTTCTGGCTTGTTAAAGTTTCCCCTTTTTTACATTGAAATTTCACTTGGACTGATACTAATTTGGGTTTTGGTATCAGGCAGCTGTGTGCTAGCCAGGGGTTAACAGCTGACCCTCTGTGGAGAATGCTTTGATGGGAACACTTACCTCTTTTCATGGTGTAAACGCTCTGGTCTGTCCGCTTCCCAAGCAATCCGTGGGTGTGAACCGGGCAGTGCCTTGGACTGACTCTGGCTGCAGCACTGCTCATTGTAGGTAAGACGTCCCCTCCTGTGGGTGACTTTCCCCAGCATCTTACTGAGTGTGCACTCTTTCCTTCCTACCTCACAGTAATCTTCATCTGCTTTCTGGAATGATTCCATTCTGTGTGTTCTATTCCTTGAACAAGTTTGTAGGTCAGTCAACCCTTGGTAAGAGAGGGGCTAGCCTTTGCTTTCCCCTAGGTGGGGCACTGCAGTACTTTATTAATGCCAGCATATAATATTTTGGTGAGAGCAGTGTTCTAATGTTTTCCTTACCACCTCTGCCTCTTGGAAGGATTTTGCTATTGTTACTTGGTCTTCTTTAAGGTGAATTTCAGAATCATCTTCAAAACTTTCAAAATCAAAGTCTTGAGCTGGGAATATAGCTCAGCGGCACAGCACCTGCCTGGCAAGCACAAGGTCCTGAGTCAGATTCCCAGTACCAAAAAAAAAGTAAGTCAAAATCAAAGTCTTCCTGAAATGATGTTCAATCTATAGTAATGTGGTCAGACGTCTTTCCAAAATTCAGTCTTGGGAACACAGCTACTCCATCTCCTGGGACAGCTGCGGGAGTCTTCACTTCTCAAATACTCAAATCATGCTCTTTCAGGAGGAAAAGTGAGGTCAAGGGAGGCAAGGGATGAGAGACAGGGGTGGTGGGCTGCATGGGTAATGAATTATTGTTCTTTCGGAGCTGAGCTGAGGGTGAAGCCAGGGCCGTTCTGTGTGGGAGTCCTCTGGGGCAGGGTCCCACCAATATGCTCACATGATCGCATCTTTATAAACTTTGCAGAAGGTGTTGGAGTGGTTTGAGACAGTTTTGGGGTCCAGGTAAGGCAAGGTGAGCTGGAAACCCTGGTGACTGGGGTCTGTGCTGCATCCCACAACCACTTCGATGCAGAGCCAGGGATTACCCATCACCTAGGGGTGAGGACCACTCACGTGCCCACAGCTCACCCAGCTTCACACCACACCAGGGTCACAAGGCTGCAGCTATGTGGTTGTCCCTAGAGCCCTCACAGGAGCACCAGGAAGGAGGAGGACCAGGGCTCAGGCTGCACAGGGTGGAGCTGGCTGCTGGATTCCCCCAGCAGGAGGGCTGTGGAGCTGCTGCTAGTGATCGTGGTTTTTACTGATGCTTAGGTTAGAGGGGATGTCGGCTCTTTTTCCTTCCTCCTGCACCAGGCACAAATTCACAAGCTCTGTACCCTCTTCTGCTGTGCTGCACACCCGTTTAACTCCCGCGATTGCTGGCCTCCTCTGGCAGGCAGTGGAGCTGTGAGCAGAGCCCTGTTCCTGTGACTTTCCAGTGCTCTGTGCGGCAGCATGGCACATCTGGGCAGCAGGGCTGGACTTCCTCTGTCTGTCCCAACGAAAGGCATGGAAACTGCCCCCATGATGATGCCACGGCTTAAAGAAATTGGTGTTTCAGTCACACAGATCATAAACACACCCAGAAACAAGCCAGTGACATACCTGACTGCCCAGTTAAATAGCTCCGCAAAGCATAGCAGCGACCTTTCAGTCTAAGTTACCTTGGATATGCCTCCAAATACTATAAACTTCATATTTTTTTATCTTGACCATAATGGAGCTAGAGTTTAATGGGAAGCTGGGATCCTGGTGCAAGACATGATCTGAGGGAGAGACGGAAGTCTAGCCCATGCCAGGGTGTCCTGGAGCAGAGATGAAGTGGGAGGGGCGAGATGGTAAAGGGTGCTGGTATTCCAAAGGGAAGGCAAGAAAAATAACAATGGAAGAGACAACACTGGAAGATCTCCCTAAACAGGAAACCAAAAGAAGGAAGATGAAAGTGATACGATCAAGAGACCATAATATGAGGAACTGTTGTGATGTAAGTTTCAGATGAGGAGACAATCACAAGGTTTGCAGTCAAGAGCTCTGGGAAAAATGTGAACTGTTACACAGGTGTACTGCAGGGGTCATCAATGAAACAGTTCTATTTCTTAAAGAATTTGCAGTATCTATTGTATTTCTTAGTTTTTAAGAACCTAAAATTTGCTGTGATTCCTTTTTCATTCTAGATAAAGATGAACTTCTTTTTTTTTTTTTTTCTTTGTCTGTTTTGAGACAGAGTTTCTTTGTGTGGTTCAGGCTGGCCTTGAGCTCACCTTGTAGTGCAGGCTGGCCTCAAACTCATAGCAATCCTCCTGCCTCAGCCTCCCAAGTGCTGGGATTATAGTTGTGCACCACTACAGCGAGAAAATTGCTTTTTTTTTTTTTTACAGGCATCCCTAAACTTCAAATCTCAGGCCCCAGGAGCTGGGTTTGCCCTGTGCCAGGCACAGTCTCCCTTTGCAAAGCTCTCACACTTATTCACCTGCTGAAGAGACTCTGCTTTGTCCCTGGGGCCACCCTGGAAGAGCTCTGCCTGCTCTCCCAGCCTCTCTTTCTGTTCTAGGGGGCTTCCAGGCCACTGGGTGTCAACTCTAGCTTGCACGGTTTGCTGAGCCTCACTGCAGCTACTACGTGTCTCCCATCACCGGTGCTGTCCCAGGCTAACATCCACATACTGACGCACTGAAAGCATATAAGACACCGAAGACATTAGTGGATGACGGATTCCAAGCTGTTTCAGCTCAGGAGAACCAAGAATCTCTGAGAGCACACCTTTCCTCTACCTGGCCAAACCCTCATGCTCCCTCCAGGCACCTGGCACTTGAAAAAGGAAGCCAGCCCTCCTACGTCCCCAAGTCTTAGTCCTGCTCTGCCCCTTTGCAGATAGTATGCCTAGGAACCTCCTCCCATCCCACCATTCCTTTCCCTCTCTTTGGAGTAAATGCTACTTGTCCAGGGGTGTTAGGCCAGAGAGCTAGACCACCATCCTGCCTGCCACCAGGAACAGGGACCTCCCTTCACATCGTTCCCACTACAGACAGTCTCTTGTGCTGGAGAGTCCAGCCTGCACACCACCATGCAGGCAAGACTTCAGGCATTGGCTCCAGGAGGAGCTGGACCTGAGCTCCAGCACGGATGGACCAGACAGCCTGAAACAGCACAGGAAGTTGGACACGTGCAGCCACACGCTGTTAGCTGCCATCTACCAGGACCATGCAGGCCAGACAGGCCACAGGCACAGCGCGCAGACAGTGCCAGGCTGAGAAGGATGTGAGGGGTGCTGTTGACAGGCTTGGTGTTTATGTGGGGTGGTGGGGTGCGCTGGTAGTGTACTCACAGCCCTAACAAGGTACTAAAGACTGGGCTGCACCCTAAGTGGGTCAGTGATGTGGTATGTGAGTTGCATTTCACTGAGGCTGTCTCTCCATCAAAAATCCAAGCATCCTTGGAGCAAGTGAGGTCGCCAGCAGTGGTGGGTGGCAGGGAGCAGAGAGTAGCTATTTACACCCCCAGGCACAGCAGCAACCCTCCTAAACACGAGGCCTCCACACGCTCAAGGAGAAGAGGTGGCTTCAGTATCTGCTCTGGGGTGAGGTGTGCTCCTCACCTCTACCTCTTCCTTTGTCACCCTGGCATCACTTAGCAGGAAGCCTTGCCCATGGAAGCCTGCTTTCTGCAGGGGGACCTAACCCGCAGGCTCTACTTGCTGAGGAGTCCTAAGCGGAGTATGCAGGAGACCCTAGGAAGAGGGGAGCCCAGGGAGACGAGAAGGTAACAGGTCCCTCGGCTCCCCCTATGTCTACTATAAACACCTTGAAAGTATGTCCCAGCCCAGAAAGGACACCCCAGCCAGGTAAGAAGACCCCACTTCAGAAAGAAGACCCCAATCCAGAAAGGATACCTCAGCGCAGAAAGGATGCCCCAGCCCAAAAAGGATGCCCCAGCCTGGAAAGGACACCCTGGCCAGAAAAGGGCACACCGGCCCAGAAAGGACACCCCAGCCTGGAAAGGACACCCCATCACAGGTCCACCACTCCCCTCAGGCCCTTGAAAGAGCCACCGCTTTGTGCAAACAGCCTTTGAAGCCACATCTTGTACCTGGCTGTCTAAATTAACTCTTGTTTCCCTTTCTCCAGTGCCTTTGGCCAGGACTGGTTCCCTTGTAAAAAGCAATAGACTCTTTCAGTGTGATTTCCCTTTGCAAATCCTATGCAAACAAAGCCACCCAGCCCTGAAGGCTCCCTTCTCTGTCCTCCCCAACCCCACCCCACCCCACCACAGGGTGACTTTATTGTCACGTTTCTCAGATGCCCTGACTCTTTCCTTTGAACTGGTTCCTGCTTCCGAAATACAAGACAAACACTGTTCAGAAAGGCACTGTGTTCCAGGCTGGTGTCACACCAATGCCCACGATTCTGGGCCTGTCAAAGGCACCTGGCCTTTCCGACAGCTCTGGGCTCTCCACTCCTGAGTCCTAGGCAGGCCTGACTGCAATGCCAGGAGCTCTGTATGGCTCCTGGCCTCCTTGCCCCATCTCCACCTGTTCTGTTGGCATCTGTGCATCCTGGGTACAGGATTCATGAGGACTTGCGGGTAGGACACAGGATTCCAGGCAAGCAGCAGGTGGTCGACAGGGGCTGGGCCACGGCAGCCTGGATTGGGGACATAAGCCTAGGAAGGAAGCGGGAGATTTGGGCTGAGTGCAGTCATCATGGTAAGATGCTTTGATGTACAGATGTTGATACATTCTGCCCATGTTTGTCCCTATTCATTCCTTTAGGGATGGTGAAGAACACTTGTGTGGCTTCAGTGCAGGTACTTATTCAGTCGCTGGGCAGAAAAGGACACCCTTCCGTCCCATAGTCACGCATCCCAGAAGCAAAGACACACTTAGGTTGTGTGGGGGCAGGGGAGACAGCAGCAATCAGGAGTGGAGGCCAAAGCAGGTGGCTTGGTTCCGCAGGTCGCACCCAGCTTCCTAGGATGCTCCCTCCATCCCTGAGGACAGACTCAGAGACACAAGGGGACCGGTGGCTTGAGCAAGGCCATTCTAACCCTGTAGGAGCGAGGGACACACTCATGGGCCTTCAGGGTTCCAGGTCTGATACTTGAGAAGAGTGCCCTGGACAAAAAGAGAACAGATATGGAGGCTCACAGCGCTGGGGAGAGCACTGCTGAGGATCTAAATGTGAGGTATCAGTGGGCCAGGAAGAAGGGGAACAGGAGGTCATCGGGCTGAAGAGATTCACAAGGTCAGATCCTATGTGCTGCTGTGTCCATTCTGTCACTGCAACAGTCCTCTGTGTCCTTCTCTCTCAATTTTTCCCAGGAAAATTTGATTTCTGAAGGGGCTGAATTTAATAAATAAAATTTAATAAATAACTTTGAAGCCTAGACCCCAACCATCCCTTTCAGAAGGATGTGCATTGTCTGGGTGCGCAAGCCTTGGGTGGGAGGGATTGGAGGCCTGGGTAGGAGCCTGGGTGTTCCTTGGCCTTGGATACAGAAGGAGCCTTCAGGTACCATCATGTAAGCCATCCTCATCTTGCCTGTGACTAAGGTCAGCTTGTATTAGACTTCTGTAGAAAATATTTGTTCTAGAAATAGTCTTTGGTAACTCCAGCCAACCCTGAAAATTTGTGCACACTAAGTTTTCATATTCATTTTCCCTGTTAGGTTTTCAAACTATGAAGAATGCACAGTGAAACTGTCTTAGGATGAAGCCTGGAATTTCCAGGTGGGAATGATGGTCTGGCCCTATGACCCAATTTACAGACAAGGGAAAGCCCAAGGAGGAAAGCAAGCCATATGGCCTTGGGCATTTCAATTAGAAAAGAGGCTAAAAAAACCCAGTGCTTTGGAGTCTTCTTTCAATTCTCTTTTACTGTAACAACTTTAATTGTAGGGGTTGTATCATTCTATTGGGACAAGGTGACAATTACCATCGTGACACCCATTCTGTTTCTGTCACTGAGAGAATTATAAGGAACAATCAGGACACTTTAGCTCAATAAGAGCTTAGGAGTGATTTCAGTGCCAGGCCCTTCTACAGGATACCCAGCATTACCACCGCCACCATCACCATGATCACCATCACCATGATCACCAGGACCATCACCACCACTGCCATCACCATTGCCACCACTGTCACCACTGTCATTACCAATAAAGTCATCACCACACTACCCCATCTCCATCACCATTGTCACCATCACCACCATCATGACAACCACTGTCACCATCACCACCACCATCACTATGGCCACCACCACCACCAGCAGCGGTCACCGTGGTGATCACCACCATCATCACCAGCACCACCACCACCATCACTGTCATCACATTATCATCATCATCACTGTCATTACCACCACTGTCGCCACCCTCATTTCTGTCTTACAGATGAGGAAGCTGAGGCACGGTGCACTGGATGTTGAAAAGCTGAGATTGAAGGCAAATGTCCTCCTTGTATGGCAATTTCTCTGTACAGCATGTCACTGTTTTGTGTGACCTTGGTTGGTGGAAAGAGGAAGGGAATGCTGAACCCAGCACACTTGTGGAAGGCTAGAAAGCCTGGTCCTGCTTGGGTGTGTGTTTTGTGGTCTGTTGATCCTTCCTGAAGGAATCCAGCATATCAATTGAGAGGAGAATGAAAGAGAAGATTCCAGCGTCTCAAACAGCACTTAGTAAATGCTTGAGTGCCGCTTGTCTTAGCACAAAGCCAGGGCTCCGCTGCAGACAACCACAAGAAAGGGCCAGCAGCGCGTGCACTGCCCTTAATTCTGGAGCAAACATAGGACTATTTTTTTAGGCATAATATACAGGCAGAGAATGTGACTGCTAATTTCTTTTTGGAGACAACTGAGGAAAAGAAGAATAGGAAAGAATGTATTTTGGCAACAGTTCTTGATCTTCTTTGCACAAAGAAAGTTAAAACCATAATTCCCCAGGTGCAAAGCTAGAGCCTGAAAACCTTTCTTAAAATACATTAAATCAGCAACACAGATAAGCAAAGAAGCTCACTTGCAACTGGGTCAAATGGCCTTTAGCTTTTGTCTTTTTATGAGATCAGAAAACAGAATCATTTCAGAAAAATGTTCCTGTCTGGAGAACTCAAGTATTGGGTCAGTGTGGAAATGTGGTTGGTAACTGATCTCTCTGGAAGGTGAGGTGGAGAAGCAGATCCAGGAGCGGAGCAGGGACAGACAGAAGGAGAGTGGGAGGCCTGGTAGTAGGGTCTTCTTGGAAATTATCTTGGATTAGCCATGACTCTGGTAGCCTCTGCTAGCATGTGAGAAAACAACTTCCTAGGTTTCTACTTGGGTCTCTATGCATGGACCGAAAGACTGTAAAGTGGATGCATAACGTTGTCCCGATCTGCCTATTCCCATTAAATATTCAAGGACAGAGAAAGGACTGCGAGGCAGGGTTCTGCACCCAGCAGAACCGTGGGGAGCTGAAACGAGGCTGGGCTCCATTTCCTATCAGTTGCTTTGTATTTGCTCCCCAGTGTGTGGGCCGTGAAGAACCTCCAGGAACCTGGGTGCTTGTGTTAAGTCAGATCACCAGCTCACAATTTTCAAGAGGTTTGACTACTTCTTGGTGTGTGGTTATTAGAGCAAATGGCTCTAGGTTCCTCTGGGACAGTTTCTGAGAAATTGTTACAAACCTGGTGACGATGGCTCAGCAGCTTTTTTCTGCAGACTCAAGCTCTGTCCAGGGAAGGCGCCCCAGGTCTGGGAACCTTGGCTAAGGAAAAGCATTCAGTTGGGGTGGCGGTCCCTGCCTCATGACCTAATTATTGATTCTTTTGATTATGAACTAAGCAACATCACATGGGCACCCAGGAACCTGTGTATCCTGTGTACCCAGGAATAGTATCTTGCTGACAGGAAGGACGACCACCCAGGCCCTCCTCCTGAGATTCTCCTACTTCCATTGCCTGGTGTGAGATGGCATCTCCTGCTGTCACCCTGCCTATTGAGGGAGCCACTTGTGAAGGTTCACTGATGCTGCCCATTTGCCGGAGCCACAGGGTGCCCAGACTATGGTCAAACAGTGTTCCAGCTATGTTCCTGAGGGGTCTGTGGACATGATGAACATGAACTGGGCTGAGGAGCATCTGACAGGATGCTCTAATAGAAGGCAAGGCAGTGAGGGGTGCTCCTCTGGCCCCTGCTCCGGGGACCAAGGGCTTTTCCCACCTCCAGACACAGACTGCGGGTCCTGAGACTGTTGGTTCTTGGCTGGACCTGCACATCTGCTTCCCTGGTACCAGCTGGGGCTCAGGCTGTTACTTCATGTCAGCCCTTCTGGGTTCTTACAGCTTGCAAACCAAGGAGTTTCTCAGTTTCCATGTGGGTGTGAGTGTTATAGTAGCTCTGTCTGTCTGTCTATGCACCTACCTGTTCATTGCCACAGATGTGCATGCATGGGCACACACACACACACACACACACACACACACACACACACACGCATGCATGAGTCTGTCTCCTGGAGAGCTCTAGTTTGCAGCATCGTCTTCGCTACTGGGTCTGATCCCTGTTGCAGTATGGGGCTGGTTGGTTGGTTTCTTAGTCTTATTAAGGGCACACATTTCAGAGTGCAGTCCCTGAAACCTCTGCCATTAATTCTTTTAATGTGAACCATCTCTGCTTTTGAAATTACCAAAGGGCATAACATTATGTAATACAGCAACCATTGTTAATTCCCTACTATCTTCTCTGTAATTTGGTATTTGCCTTATTGTTTTTGTGTTATTCTGGTTTACGTCTGTTTGGTTGTTGATCTGTTTCCATTCTTTTGTCTTTAAAATTAAAAAAAAAAAGAAATTGCCAAAGAGCTATGATCATCTCCTTGAATCATTGCTAGGGTCAAACTCGTGATCTTCATGCTTCAGCCTCCTGAGTGCTGGGATTATAGGTGTGTGCTACCATGCCCAGCCATACTGTGTCCTACAAGTGCCCCCATGTTAATAAACCTTCCCTTACTGATTTATATTCAGTTCCTTTGAGGTAGCTCTCCTTGGATCTAATCCCAAGGTATGACCCTGGCCAGGTTCTGCAGTTTCTTAGGTATCTAGTCACTGAAGTCCAGCAGAGGAGATTGGAATAAGCCCTGGGGAACAGTGGAGGTGGGGAAAATAACCTTGCAGTCTTGCTGTTTTCAAGCAGGGGACACTCGCTTGTGTCAAGGAGCTTTGGGCTACTTCTGCAGGGCTGGGAGGCTTGGAGAGATCTGAGTGCCCACAGCACTTAGGTGCAGACCTGAGTCTTCACTGTGAGTTCTGAGGGCTCTCTGCCACACAGGGCACTGCCTTTGCCTATGGCCAGCTCAACACCCAGCCTTCCAGAGCTCAGCTGTACCATGTGCCAATAACTCCTGGCCTTGTGTGCCGGCTCCCTCCTTCCCGGGACAGGAGATGAAGGCCATGCCCTGCCAAGGAGCCCAAGAGCCCCACTCCTCTGGAGTTGGCGCCAAGTTATCCTCAGTCCTTCATCTTTCTTTTCCAAAGCATCTGTTCACCAGCCACATCCTTGATTTCATCATCCCTGTCCCTGGTCATGGACACCGGGGCCACACGAGCATGCTCCCCTTAGGGCTGGCTTGCTCCAGGGCACAAAACAGAGGTTCAGTAACACTGGTTCATACACACACACCAGCTGGCTCTTGAAGGAAAGGAAAAGAAGGGAAGGTTGGGGAAGGAGGGGAAAAAGAGAAATGGAAGGGAAAACAAGGAGGGAAGGAGAAGAGTAGAAGCAAGGAAGGGGAGAGAATTAAATAGAAAACAAAAGAAAGCAGGAAAAAGGAAGGACAGAGGACAAAGGAAGGATGAAAAGTCTATGTTACCATAGACTTGTTTTGTTTCTGAACAAAAAAGGAAAGGAAGAAAACTGAACTAGCAACTCGAGTCTCCTCCAGCAAGTAACTTAATCTTTGTTTTCTATCTATAACATACTTGTTATAATGAGTTTGTTAAACCAATTAAATAATATGGCACATTTAATTTTAGCACATTTCTTGGTAAAGAGTAAATGTTCAAAAAATTAACTATAAAAGGCAACACATACTAAATCCTACAAGCCAATCTTATGAATGTGGATGCAAAAGTCTTCAGTGACATTAACCTAATAGTAAAGATACAGAAAACATTCATTGTAGCATCATATTTAAAGACTAACACATAGAGCCCAAGTTATATTTTATCCTTAAAACATTAATTGTATTTTAGATTAAATGTTAATATAACTCAATATATGCCTAAAATAAATCATAAATTCAGTAGATATTGAAAAGGCATTGATTTAAAAACATCCATTTCTAATTAAAATAAAAGGAAAACTCTCTTAGTAAATTAAGAATATATTTCTGACATATGGAAAAATTTCTCTCAAAGCAGTATCTAAATATCAAGTTTATGGTAGGCTAGTCACATTATTTTCCATGTAAAAATGCAAAGATTCCTTTTATATCAACTATTATTAGCCATTATTTTTAATGTCCAGGACAAAGCAGTAAAACAGGAAAGTGAATTAGAGCTGTATTTATGGGAAAGTGATACAGATTGAATTGTGTCATTCCAAAGTAGTTCCAAGACTACCTCAGAATGTGACCTCACTTGGAGATAGGGTCTTTATCAACTCAAGTTGATGTCATTCTTGTGCTTTAATCTGATAGGACTGATGTTGCAACATTTTTTTTTTTTAGTTTCTGTTTTTGTTAGTATATGTTTGTGGTACATAACAATTACATTTTTCTTATGGAGTTAAAGGATGTCAGAACACAACTTGCAGCTAGTGGAGGGACATCCAATGGAATCCCCCTCCCAGCCAACAGCAGAAACCAGTCTTGAGACAGCTCCACACAGGACTTCCTGCCTTCAGAACAGGAAGAACCTAACTTCTACTGATTAAGCTGTCCTTACAGTACTTTCTTATGGAAGCCTGAACAAACTGATACTGAAAGCAAGAGATGCCATTATTATTACTCATAAGTAGTAAACCAATCATTTTCATAACCTCAAAATCATCACTAAAAACTCACCACAACCAATGAGTAGAGGGAGATGGCTAGATATAAAATAAATATACAAAAAAGCCTACTTGTAGGATAAAATAATTTTATTATAAAATATCCTAGGGAAAAGATTCAATTTCAAGTATAAAATATGTAAAATAATGGCAAAACATCCTGTCGTCCATCAATAGTGTTTGTAGTAGATGTGTGACAGAGTGTTTGGGGGCAATTAGAGCGAAAGATATAGAGACGGCAACATATATAGGTTTTAAAATACAATCCTGGGGAGAAAGTGAGAAGTAAAGTGAGCTCTTTGGTGAAACAGAGCACACGCACACATGCACAGAAATAATGGGCTTCTTAAGGAATGCATGTGACCCTCGGGCTGTATATTAGGAGGGTTGTCTATGCTAGAGATCAGTAAGAGGGGACAGAAGAAATGAGCAGAACGCCAAATAAAGCAAGGCTTGGGCCCTGCAAGGACCTTATGTGAATGTGCCAGGGATGGGAAGGCAGGATAACCTTAATGCTTTGCTCTTAAATTAAGAACAACAAACATTTCATTAAAAAATATGTGCAAACTGTCCAATCTTAATAATATATACGCTGTTGGTGTTGGCATTGAACCTTGAAAAAAGCTTCATCTGCAATATTCAAGTTGTGCAAAGAGGAATGGTAGATCAGGGATTGAGGACTTGCCCTGGGGGAAGGTGGAGTCAGTACCCATCAGAGGCTTTCAGGGTGGGATTACGGGTCCTGAGATGGGGAGATGATGCATCCAGTGTGGTCACAAGGGTCTTCACGGAAGGAGGAGGAGTGTCCAAGGAGGAGTGTGATGATGGTTGAGGGAGGGTGTGGCAGGCTGTCTGGAGAGGGAGGAAGGGACCACTGCCACTCTCCAAGCTCCAGAAGGCACCTTGACATCCAGAACTACACAGTGATAAATCTTGTTGGTAGTTTCCTCACTTTATAATTATAGGATTACCAGTATCTGGTTGAAGAGCATATGGGGCAGAAGACACTCATATCCACCATAGATGGGAATGCAATTTGGTATGACCAGACAGTCTGGTAAGATACATCAAGATTTAAAATTAGTCTAGTCATTCTACAATTTATCTGTAGATGACTAGCAAAGTATATTAAAAAATGTATGTTCAGTGTTGTACATTTGTTGTTTATAATGTAGCCCCAATCGGGAACAACTTAAAGGTCCAATGATAAGAAATACATTTGTGATTTGGTACATAGCCTGGAAGGATAGGTAGTAGTGAAAAAGAATGGCTTCTGTCTATACTCATGGGCAATGGCCAAGACACCCAGGACACATACTTTAGTGAATAAAAAAATGTATCACAGAGAACAGTACTAGCATAGGACACTCTGCAAAAATGCCTGGAAAAATGCTCACAAGTGCATTAATAGTGTTCTTTTTCTGGTGATCTAATATAGGTTTTGGTGATGTTAGTCTTCTTTCTCCTATTTTTGGGTATGCCTGATTCCTTTTATTCACAACAAATATGAGCAAATTTTATGGTTCATGGAGACGATAAAGACATTTTTTATTTTGGAAAAAGAAAACACGACCACATAACTAACCACATTAAATCTGATAATCTGAATGTATGCAAGGTTATGAGACAGGCTCCTTGACATTTTGCCATCTTTTGATAATAGATTCTTTTACAATTACTATGGACAGTTTTATGGTTTGTGGAGACAATAAAGATATTTTTATTTTGGGAAAAGCAAACAAAACCATCTAAACTGGTTAAGTGGTGAAATATATATGACAAAAGACTGTGGAAACTAAAAAGGTAAATAAATATAAGATGACATGAAAGTAGTAGTGGGAACCTTAGAGCCTGAGAAGGGGACCATGGGGAACGGGCAGAGAGGGAGGTTGAGGGAGGGGAGAAGAAAGGGAGAACACCATTGAGTCATGATACGTGCATGTATGGAAGTGTTACATGAAACCCATTAGTTGATATAGTTAGTACATGTTAATAAAAATTGTGTATGAGACAAAAGATTAATATCCTTTATATACAAAGATTACTATGTGTAATCAGGGCCAAAAGATATGAGAAGAGCAGTTCACACACACAAAACAACCACATAGTCAGTGAAGACTAGGAAAAATCTTAACTCTCATGAGCAACCAAATCTAGTAGGACAATAAATTCCAATTTTCCTTTGTCATCTTGTGGAGGAAAAATATTTACGTCCATTGATTTACAAGTACTGCCTGTTGCTAAGTGTCAAGTCTATGACAGAAAGATAATCCAGTGCCATTG
Source organism: Dinomys branickii (assembly GCA_004027595.1). Classification (NCBI taxonomy): domain Eukaryota; kingdom Metazoa; phylum Chordata; class Mammalia; order Rodentia; family Dinomyidae; genus Dinomys; species Dinomys branickii. The sequence goes on from PVLD010004325.1 coordinate 92,534, forward strand.
CCTTGGTCTCACGCACACCCAGAGGAGCAGGAGCAGTGTGGTTACGGTTGTGATTCCTGCATGGGTCACAGCCCCTGTGCTGCTCCTGAGGGCTGCGTCCCTTGGGTGAGCAGCTGTGCGGCGCCCACAATGTCCTGCCAGCAAAGGGCTCGGGCACCCTGCCATCTAATGGCCAGCATCTTGTCTACACTTGGATGAAGTCCCACTGGGAACTTTCTCAGGACTATTTTAATTTGATTAATTTCTCCAATTTATAAAGCTGGAAAGTTTTTTTAAAACACAATTGCATTATCTCATGGAGTCTATAGATTGGAACCATCAATGTGCATTAAAATAGCCACAATAAGGAAACGAGATGTCTTTGTAGGTGGGGTCTGTGCTCTCCAGTCTTCTGAGCTGCTATCTGTACACTTTATCTCTGGTGGGGGGACAGGATGTTCTGTTCATTCAAATACATCCATTCATCAAAGCGGAGATGAAACTCAACTTCAAAACAATGACCTTGCAGTTGGGAGCTGGGTTTTCTGCAAGCAGGAAATAGAAAATATTATTGGAATGCTGGGGAGGCCTTACTGGGAGTCCCTGAAACAGATTTGCAAAAGAAACAGCATGGTTTCAGGGACGCCCATGCTCCTCATCACATCTAAAACCAAATTCTCTCGCTTCTGCTCTCTGATGTTAACACCTCCAACTGGCCCTCCTTTTCCACTGAAGTTAACACACAAATGCCCTGAAATGGAATGTGATGGTTAACACTCAGAATGGATCTCAGGGACCCATACCCAGCCCTTGCCAGAACCAAAGGGATTGGGTCCATGATGAAGGTCGTCATGCTGCAGGAAGGAAAAGAATAAGAAACCCACAAGACCCGCAAACGAGCGTTTAGGGATTGCTCTGGCCACATGTCCAGTATCACAAACCAGTGGGCCCTGTGTGCGGCTTGGTAACAGGCAGAGCTCATCGCTGCTTGTGTGTCTGTGTCAACACTTGCACATTGTGACATCTGCCTTCAGCCCTAACATAAAGATAGGGGCCTGTGTATCGAGTGGAAATTCCTTTAATAAGAAACCAATAAACCCAAGCAACTAGGCAGACAGGTTTCTCCACTTCTCTTGTGCTCTACTTTAAATAGAAGGTGAATGGCAGGTGTGCGTGCAAAGGCAAACAAGCAGCATTTTCTCTATCAGATCGCTCTCAGCACATGAGGCTCTTTCCCCACATTGTGTACTGGGCTGCTGGTGACCCTGGTCATAAGGAAACCTGCAAAGTGTGTTGGCCCTGCCAGGGAAAGAGTCACAAGCCCTGCAGACGTTGTTCAACAAAGCCTCTTCCCAACCTCCTCCTGGGGCCATAGTCCAACGTCACAGGCTCCAAACACAGAAAAACCTGTAGCACTATTTTAATACTAAATTTATTGAGGTCATTTGTACAAATTACCTTTGGCCTCTACAGTTACAAGAGGTGCTCAGAGCACTGGCCATGAGCTTGCAGACATTTATCAGTATGGCAGACTGCTGCTGGGTGACCTTGGTCACTGAGACGGCTGCACATGCATTTTCAGTGTCTTCTCAAAGGGCCGGCAGTGCAGAGGGTTTTCTGCGATATACAATGTCCATTATATGAGGTTAATATCCCTTTACGAGGGTAGCACCATCTGTCGAAAAAATATCACACTATTTTTCTTTTTCTGAGGTGTGTATACATTTTGGGGGGACTTTGTATATTTAACTTCTAAAGAAAACTAACATGTTTCTATTTTATGTAAGGTTCCTTCAGGGTCATATTAGCAAAATGCAATCAAATAAATCCTAAGCTGTGGAGAACAACAAAGCCTCCTGACTACTTTGAGACTTCAAAATTTGAAGGTGATGCCTAAAAGTAGCAGAAAACTAGTGTGTTGCTATTTACATTTTAAAGAGGGGTAATAATCCTATAATGTAGAAGTTTTGAAAATGACCCTCAAGTGGCAGCACTGTTCTAAAAACACGTGGTCGCTCACCTGGAGGACATAGTGAGCGCCAGCTACTTGGTGGAAAAAGCATGGGGACATAGGTGGGATGTGCTGCAAGGCTGCTCCAGCTTTGTGATGTATACAGCCTGGTGAGACCTGGAGGCCAGTCCCCACACCACAGCAGAATCCTGTCACCCATGTCTGCACAGCTCTGCTCTGGGGAGGTCTCATGCTGAAGGCTGAATCCGTCTCCTTCCACTTGTACCTGTGGGGCCAGGCTCCTGTCTGGGTCTCTCGGCATGGCCCCATTCCCGCTACACAAGTGTGGTCTCTGTGTCTCCTGGCTTGTGTTTCATCAGAGGAGACTTTGGTTCATGATTGGCACATGCTTCCAGATGCCTGGTGGTGCCCACACCTACCAGTCAGGCAGAACCCAGAGTGAAATCTGTCAGTGTAGAAGTGCCTGGCCCACTCATAGAAAAGGATTGGTGGTGTTACTTCCTCTATGGCAACAGCTTTCTGTCTTGTCCTGGGACCGGTTGTTGGAGCCTCCCTCCCCAAGGAGAGGCAAGAAGGGCTCCTATTGTTCCCCAAAGTGCCTCTTGCAGCAGCAGGAAGCAGTGCTGCCCTCTTCCTGTCTGGGTCATTTTTTGCTCTGACACAGGGACAGTTCCCCGAGGCACAGGGTCTTAGCTCCCTACAGTGCTGGAAGAGTTTGAGACTCTATTCACAGGCCAGCCCAGGCCACTTTGGGTGCAGACTTGGTGCCTGATGGTGGAGGGGGAATCCCCATCAGGGTGGCAGCAGGGCAGTGGGAGAGGCTCATATGAACTGGCTTCCAGTGGAAGGTGAGGATGCAGGGATGGTCACTGTCCTTCTCCTCTGCTGTTTCCCCACTAGACAGACTCCTGCCAAGAGTGGTGACGCTGAGGCCTGCCCTTGGTGTGGCGAACCCCCGATATCCCCTGTCACCAGCAGTGCCTGTGGGCAGTGGGACCATGCAGGGCTTGGTTCAGGACAATGGCTTCACGCAGGCTTCAGATATAAATGAAAGCCAGAAAGGTCACAACTCCATGGACCTACAGCTCCCCACAAAAGTGGAGCTGGTAGGTGCTGAGGGAGCTTGGGATGGGACACAGGAATAGGAGGACATGGGAGCACTAGAACTTGGGCAGGGCCAGCGGGGAATGGGGTAGGGGTGTTGGTTTGGGCCTCTGCAGTGCAGGCCCTGAAGGACAGATGTGGTGCAGTTGGTGTTGGGAAGATCTCAGGAGATCCAAGTTCAAAAGTGGACAAGAGAGATGAGAGCTCTTCCGGAGGCCCCTGGTGCTTGTCAGTACTGCCCCTCTGTGGTCCCCTCCCAGCAACAGAGGCTGGGACTGTCCCTTGGGCAGTGGCTGTCCCATTTGTGTTACTGTGCTTACTCATCCCTGCCAAAACACTTGGGCCTCCCCGGGGCCTTGGATCTGCCTTCCTGTAGGGACACCTCCCAGGCTCCTGAGGGCTGCTCAGCCCTCCAGTGCTGTTCATCCATTCCCACATGAGTTCCTGCCTCACCTCGCCTCTTCTGTTAAATCAGGGCTGTGTCTCACTGCCCTGCCAGGGCCCCGGCTGTCATACTCCACAAGCGAGGAGTTAGGCTATGTCAGGGCTGGTGTGCGTGGGGCCAGCAGGCAGTTGGAGACTCATCAAGGTGATCCAGTGTTGGCAGAGCTGGTGGGTGGGGAGCCAACTCAGCAGCCCATGAGTGTCCCTTCTGCCTCCCCACAGCCAGAACCAAAAGTTCCACCTTGGTCCAGAGAGCTGGAAGACGGTACAGCAAGAGATCAAGTGACCCTGAAGGAAAGTCCAGCCGAATCCTGCAGCACCATAGAGGGTGGTCTGTGTCTGATCCCAGATCCCTGCCCCAGGATCTCGATCCTGAACTGACATTGCTGGTAGCTGAGGCCTGGGAGGGTAAGGCGAGTGGCAAGGCACCCACAGTCCACTCTAAGCGCCAGTGGGGCTTCTGTGCCAACAGTACTTAGGGGGACAGTGGGCTTCATTCTAGACCCAGACTTCGGGGACTCAGGGTCTCAGCTAATCTCTGAGTTGCAGCTCATTGCCCTGACAGCAGTGAACCTGACTGCTGGTTCCCAGATTCTGAGTGCCCCTTTCACACAAACTGGGGATGTCTTTCCAGGTGTCAGTCCCTTGCTGGGGTCTGCAAAGGTGGCGTCTGGTGGGCGCTGAGATGGGGCCAGAGAATAGCTGTAGCCTTCCTCACACAAGGCTTCTCCCTCCAGTCCCTGTCACTCACTTGCACATGTGTCTGCTGTACCTGTTCTCATGAGAGGCTAGACATGTGCAGGGCTCCCACCCAGCCTGGCTTCAGCCTCCGTGGCTAGTGCAAGCCCTCCGTCCTACCCTGCCCACATGCCTGATCTCCCCATGGGTGCATCCTCAGGCAGCAGGGCAGGACCAGGGCTGTGGGATGCTGGGGTTGCAGAAGCCCTCGTGGTTCTGGCATCACAAGAACACAGAGCTGCCCTACAATCCCTGGTTGGGGGCTGTAGCCCCTCCACAGCTCTCCTGGTTTGTGTACTTTTTATACAAGAAACAGAAAAAACCTGAGGGTGAGACTAGCATCCTCTATCCTACCTTCCAGGAATGGCGCCATGGAAACCGAGGGCCCTGGGTACCATGGCAACAGAGCTGCAGGTCAGAGTCAGGCATTTCCTGCAGGGGAGAGCGCAGGGTCCAGGTCCCACAGGTTTCCTCCCACACCTGTTCCTCACTCTCCTTGCTCTGGAGTGTGTGACCCTGGCAGGTGGCATGTGTGGAAGTGGGGTGTGTAAGAAGCAGCCCCCCAAGTTCTCCCCTTCTTTCTCTACATGTGGGGTGATTCCTGAAGAACAGCAGAGTGTGGAAGAGACAGATCTGATTTCAGCTCAGCAACTCCGTGTTGAGGTTCTAAGGAGTTTGAGCCCAAATGGTACCCCTGGAGGGAGCTGTCCCAGGACAGTGGCCAGTGTGGCAGCCCTAGCCAGGGACTGTCATGGAGCGCAGAGGGAGGAACATTGAACCTCCAGAGCAGGGTGGCCAGGAAACATCTGTGTGGACAGCGGTGTTTGTGAGCTGTGAAAGCGCTGCCTCCCATCCACGCCCTGATCTCACCCTGACCCGGAAGGAATCATTGTGGAGTTGAGGTGGTGCCACTGCTGTGAAAGCCCCAGCCAATCTGTGGTTTCTCCCATGTTGGGATCCCAGCGTCAGGGACCCAAGGCCAGCACACATCAGTCAGAGATGGGCCAGTGCTGCATCCACAGGCTGAAGGGGAGAGAAGTCTCGCCCAATGGGCCACATTTCCAAAGAAGTCCTCATATTCTGAGAAAGCTCTGCCCAGCCTGCTTTAGTTTTATTTTACTTTTTGCTGGATCCATAACAGTTTCTTTTTGTCTTTTTCTGAGACAGGGTCTCGCTCTGCAGTTCAGGCTGGCCTTGAGCTCACTTTGTAGCCCAGGCTGGTCTTCAACTCGCAGTGATCCTCCTGCCTCAGCCTCCCGAGTGAGTGTTGGGATTACAGGTGTGCGCCATTATGCCTGGCATCTTGGACCTGTAACAGCTATATGGTGATGACACATGCATAAAGAATCATCCCCCAGCCTGGTGGGCTCATTCCTCTGCAGTAGGCAGCAGTTGAAAGGGCCTGAGAAAGGAGGCTTCTCTCCTCTGTGCAGAGGCCTTTGCCGATGGGCAGTGAGCTCTGCCTGCGGCCACAGGAGCCAAAGACCAGTGGGTGGACAGGCTCCCTGACGGGCACATGCTGCAGGTGGCACCGCTGCTTCCCCTGGGGCCTTCTGTTCCTCTGTACCCACCTCCCTGTGCCTTGAGTCTCCCTCCGACATCCTGGGTGCTGGCCCTGGGTGTTACCTTTGAGGTAGGCTTGCTTCTGTCCTGTGTTCTAGGAGTCATGCCATATTGCTGTCTTTGACAGGAACTGAGAGGGAACAGCACCGTACTCAGGCTGAGCCCACAGCATCAGGGGCATGTGGGGGTTCATAGAGGGAGAGGGAAGGGCAGAATGGGAAAAGGACAGAGGGGAGGGGGCTGCACGAGCAGGGTTCCTTCAGAGTGCAGTGTAGGGAAGAGCACTTTGTTATCTGGAGACAAACCCACCTCCACAGACCCCCTTTCAAGTGTTTCTCATCTGCCTTCACCTCCTCCCTTTGCAGGCGTCTCCTGCAGGACCCAGCTCTGCAGGTGGGCAGGGTTCGAAGGCTGCCTGTGATTGCTGGTGCTGAGCACCTGCTCACTCTCCCTGGGAGGCACCTTCTGCCCAGGACACCCCAGGAGCCAGCAGCAGCTCAGCCACACAGAACAAGACAGAATGGGTGGATGCACACCCTCCCACAGGGGGCAATAGGGAGCTTGTCCTGGGCAGGATGGAGTTCAAGGAGCCCGTCTCACCAGGGCCCCTTTGCCCTCCAGAGTGAGAAGTCAGACTACTGGGGGTTCCTCAGTGTCAACCCTTTGTGCATTTCTCACCCAATCCTCTGCTAGGGAACATAGGTGACCTCCAAATGATCTTCTGGCTGCTTCCTGAAGAAATCAGAGTCAGATGGGTGGAGTGGTCACATCCTGCACTCATTTTAAGCATGAAGAGAGACACTCCTCGTCTGCCAGGGCTTAGTCCTCCCAGCTGTGCCACCAGACACTTATGGCAGGCTGAAACACAGCTATTTTTAAGCAATAGTAACTGTTGTGGACAAAGTTGTCCTGTGTGTGTGTGTGTGTGTGTGTGTGTGTGTGTGTGTGTGTGTGTGGTACTGGGAATAGAACCTGGTGTGTGTGCATGTTGGCAAGTGCCACTGAACTACCTCCTCAGGCCCCCTCTCTGTTTATTTACTTATTTTTTTCAACACAGGATCCCATTAAGTTACTCAGGATGGTTTGGACTCATAATCTTCCCACCTCAGCTTCCTAAGTAGCAAAGATTACAGGAGTCTTGTTCATTTTTTAGGTAAGAGAATGGTTTCTTTTTTTTTTTTTTTGTATCTGCTAACAGTGTTGTAAACGAAATTGTCACACCAATCTCCAAATCACAAATCCACTAGACTCCAATTGTTCACTTGCAAGTCAAGGTTTGTAATTCAGAAATTATTTTATCCCGGAAAACATTTTTTTACTTTTACAAAGTCTAATGGAGATATCACTGAGGACAGAAACAAAGGTAGACAGAAAACAGGCTGAGCCCTCTATGATGTTCGGGGTGTCCGCAGCCACCTGCAAGCTGGCCCCTGTCTCGACCGCCTGGGGGTTCAGGAGGCCCCTCTGGTGAATAGTATGTAGTCTTTCTGTGGCTTATTCTTGGTTACTAATATTTTAGTTTCATTGTACTGTCTTTAGATATGGACTTATTTTTATTTAGCTTCTTTGTTTTCTAAGCGCAAAACTAACTCTTGCAATACTAAGAACTTGTCAGCTGATCCTTTTTCTCCAGTATTGCCCCTTCACCACCTGTGCTTTTGTAATTGATCTGTGACCTATGCTGGCATTTCTGGCCCTAAACCTTCTTACCTGTGCTCAGATGGTTTGCTGTGTCTCTGCTCCAGGCCTGGATGGAGTCGCATCTTCTGACTGAAGAACCAAGGTCTCTAATTTCCTCTTTGTACTTTGTCTGCAGTGCACCCCATGCAGTTTCTTTTCTGGTGACTATAATATTAATTTCCAGGATTTCTCCCTGCTTTCTCTTCCAAAGAAAGTCTATGTTCTAAGTCTAGCTTATTATTTCATTTTAGCCTGTTACTGCTTAATGAATCCCCAAGTTTTCCTGAAGTTGTTCTGCTGCTTCTCTTTCCTCCAGTGAACTTGTGCTCCAAACTTTGGTGCGGGCAGCTCCTCCTCGTGTTCCTGACTTCACTCTCTGTGGATCTGTCCACAGACTCACAGGCAGTGAGATGCCCTCTTTCTTGCCCTCTGTGCCCACCACTCCTGTCTTGTACCTTCTATTTGCCTCCACCCAGCTTCCTAGGTTTCTGGTTCAAACCAGTTCATGGAAGGTGAATGAGGGCTCCCATCCCATGGGACACTGGAGACATCCCAGAACACCAAAGCTGTGCTGACAACCATTGCATATGTACTTTAGGGTTAGAGTTGTGTTTAGCCTCTCTGAATGCTAAGTAGTGAACTTAGACCTGGACCACAATGATGCTACCACCTCTTAGACCTCCAGTGAAGTGCACCTCTGCTGACTCCAAACTCCAGTCTTGGAATCTCTTTCTCATCACCGTGCTACATCGTCTTCCCCCTAATGAAAGTTTTGTTTGTAATCTCTTTAGGCACATGGACAGAAATAGCAAAGTGACTCCACATACACTTCATCTGGTTTTCCCCACAAAACATGGGGCAGAACCTGAGCACCATCCTGGTCACAGCCAAGATAGTGACCTTGACAGGGTCAAGATTCAGAACAGTGACCCCATGAGGACCAGTGGGTTGACCTTTTACACTAAGCCACATCTTCCCATCTCACCCTCTCCTTAATCCCCAGGAGCTACTAATCCACTCTGTGCCCATTGCAAGATTTTGCCCCTTCAGGAAGTTTACAGAAACAGAAGTGCCTACTATGTGGCCCTGTACACTGCTGGGGCTGGTGTTTCTCCTAGCACAGTTTTCTGATGATCACTTAGTTTTTGAGTGTATCACATGTCTGTCTCTTTTGCTGCTGAATTCCTCATGGCTTGGACACAACAGTTTCTAAACCATTTGTCCCTGAAGGTCACTTGAGTTGCTTCCAGTTTGGGGTTATAACAAGTCAAGCTGCCATAAATACTCATGTACAGGTTTTTATGCTGCTTTGTTCCCCTGTGGTAACTGTCCCCGAGTGCAGTTGCTGGGTTTCACGGTCAGTGGGCAATTTGTTTTGTATGAAACTCCCATTCCCCAGAGTAGGGCCATTTTCCCTCCCCAACAATGCCCAAGGGATCTGACCTCTCCCTAGCTTTTATTATAGCCATAGCAACAGGCATGCGGGGGTCTTAATTCATACTGTCCTCATGGCCAGTGATGTTGAACATCTTGTCATAGACCTGTGAGCCAACACTATGCCCTGTCCAGCAAAATGTCTCTTCCTTGCTTTTGTCCATGTTCTGTTCTTTTACCATTGCATCTGTAGCCATGCATTTATTTTCTGGAAACTAGTTCTTTGTCAAATAATGTTTGCAAATATGTTCCCCTGTCAGCAGCTTGCTTTTCTTTTCAGGGTCTTTTAAAGAGTAAGATTTATTCATTTTCATGAAACTCAGTGTGTCCATGATTCTCTTTGATGGATCATGTTTTAGGTGTTAAGCCCAAGAACACATGCCATGGCCTAGAGCCTGAAGACATTATCCTGCATTTTTTTCTGAATTTTTATAGTTTAAGTTACATTGAAGTCCATGCTCCATCTTGGAGTAGTGTTAGGATTAGGTAGAGGTATGTTTTTTGCCAGTGGGCATATGATTGCTCTGGTTCATTTTCTGACAAGTTCATATTTTCTCACCCAGTTGCCTGAACATCTTTGTTGAAGCCTTGGGACATACTCATGTGGGAGAGAACCTGAGCACCACCTCTGGGCTTTCTGTCCAGTTCTGTGAAGCTCTGCATCTCTCTGTGCCTGCACCACAGCGAGATAAATTACTGCAGTGACTGTCTGAACATCAGTAGCCTGACTCTTTCCACTTCAGTCTCCAAAATTATTTTAACTAATCTATCTCATTTGCATTTCTATTTAAGTTTTTTAGTAATCTTGCTTGTATCTACAAAAAAGAACCTTCTGAAATCATGATAGGAAGTGTATAAAACCCTCTATCAATTTTGAGGGGAATCGACACCCTACCATATGGAATCTCCCTCTCCAGGAACATGATGAGCCTCTCTGCATCTTTGTCCAGTTTGCACTGTTAGAAGGAATAACTGAGACTGGTCATTTAAAGATTTGGTTGGTTAGGGTCTGAGGCTGGGGAGTCTAAGGCTAAGGGCTGCATGTGGCAAGGCCTTGCTGTGCCCGGGCATGGTGGCAAGCAAGGGGCAGAGAGCATGTGGATGAGAGAGGATACGGTATGGGTCTCAAATGTTCCCAAGGGCCACATGCTGTAATTGCCAATCTGATGCACTATGGGCAAGTGGTGGAGCTTTAGGGACATGGGGCCTCAAGGGATGTGTTCAGGTCCTTGAAGGGGCATTGGAACAATGATTCCATTCTCTTTTCCTTTTTTTCTTCCTGGCTACCACAAGGTGCCTAGGCCACCATGGGCTTCTGTAATGATATGAGTGAGGCCTCCTTGCAAGGCCAGTAGTAACCGGGCCAAGGGATCACAGCTTGAAGCCTCTGAAATGCTGAGTCAAAAAATTTCCTTATTTTAGCTGAGTTATCTCAGGTGTTTTGTCACAGTGATGGAAAGCTGACCAGCAAACTTGCTCTCATGATAACATGAGACTTGCTCTCGTGATAACATGAGACTTGCTCTCTAATCTGCTAACATAGTGGATTACGTGGACTGATGGTCAAATTTTGAACCATCCTTCCATTCTTGGGGCAAATACCAACTGGTCACAGTGTGTAACATGTTATATATCCTACTGATAAACACTTCAAGGTAGATTTATATGTACCTGTGCTTTCTTGTTTCGTGTTGTGTCTACCTTTGAAATTTCCTCTTTGTACTTTTATCTATTGTTGCTACACCTGTGAAGCAGAGCAGGGTTCTCAGTGGTGAGTTTAGAGAGCCATCTACAGTGAAGACTACAGTATTCAGCCTTTAGAAACTATGGACATATGCATGCCGTGGGTGCCCCATCCACACCTGCTCAGATGGTAAGCAGAGCACACGGCTGGCAGGAAGTGCCAGGGCAGCAACATCTCCAGAGTGGTTTTCAGCTGATGCCTGGCAGAGGCTGAAGCACAACCTCTAGCTCCCTTCTTCTGGGTGGGTCAATTTGAGGTGTGAGCTCCTTCCCAGAGCCTTGCAGAGCCAGCTGCATTCACCCACAGGGATGTCTGCCCTAGAGCAAAGCCTTCCCTGGCTGCCTTGTGCCTGGGGTCTCCTCTTACTTCTGCCAGCGTTTCCTGGGCTCCAGTTCCAAATGAAGATTTTCATGGACACCCCACTCTTGGTGTCTGCTTTTCAAAAATCAGAAATGGAGACAAAGAAGAAATGAGTCTAATTCAGTCCTGGAATGTATTTGGTCAAGAGATGAGGCCCTGCTCTCACATGTATGGCTTATAACTTCCTAACTGAGATGTGTTCACTTGAGAGGTACAATAGCATGAAGGTTAAAAATACATGGTCAGACTTGTTTTCCAGCCTGTCTGCTCCCAGACATTGTGCTTAGCAAGCTCCACAGTGCTGTCTGAGCCCCGGCTTCCTCCAGGGAGCACCTCAGCCGTGCCCACCCTGTGGGAACCCTCTGGGAGCAACATGAGTGTCTTTGCGGTACACAGCATAATGTGATCTAGTGTTGGCAGACTATAAAGCTTGGTGAAAGTTAACTAGTGTATTCATGCTTAGAGGAATAATTTCAGAGACTAGAATGGGATGATAAGATTGTAAAATGTAAGACCAAGAGGAATGGGGAATGGACTGGATAAACCAGGGCACATGGGAAAGTCCCAGGCTTTCTGGGCCAACTACCCTGCTGGAGGCAGAGGTTCCACCCCCAGCTTCCAGGTGCACTGGATGAGGATTCAGAATGAGGGAGCTCCTGATGTGGGGTGGGGGGGTGAAGACAGCAGCAGGAGGTGTGTGATTTGAAGGGGTTGGGAAGGAAGCTGTGAGAGTGAAGGGAAGAGCAGGAATCAGTCACTTCCTGTATTTTTAAACAATCAGGGAAAGCCTTTTGTAGGAAAAAGATAATGTGGCATTTTATCAATTGGGAAAGCTTCCTGTTGCAAGTAAATGTCTAAGGATATCACCATTCTTTAACTCCCTCCTGTAACATGAGGGCTGGGCTGGTGGCTCCTTCTGTCCATGCAACCCAGCACCCACCTCCTCAGCCCTACAGCCCCCACCCATGCTGCAAAATGGCCACTTCAGCAGGAGAGTGTCAAAGTTCCAGCCATCCTTCATCCATGCAGCCCATGGTGCAAAATGCACGTGTGTCCCTGAGGTCTATCCACTGGCTCGTCTTCAGGACCTGGGCAGACAAGATCCTGTGTCTACACTGAGCTTCACAGGCAGCAGGAAGGGAGGGTGAGCCCACTGGTGTGGACAGGAGGAGACAGGCGACTGGCATTTCAGTCCCTGCTGCGTGGGGTGAGGTCCTGTTGTGTATCTGATCTCCCACCCATGCCTATAGCCGCACTGTGGGACAGGAGCCCACATATACACAAACGAGGTTTTCCTTGATGATTTATCAGAGGTAGCATTCTGGAGGCCATACATGGTACCAGTTCAGTTCTGAGGTTGTGTGACCCTAAGGAGGCACAAGAAACCATACCATGTTGCCGCCCTTGTCCTCTGGTATTGCACGTGTGTGTGCTGCTCCCCTCAGCTCCCTGGAACACGGAGTGTCTTCCAGCACCACGGCCATTTGCCCTCGTTCGCTGTCTGCTCAGGCTCTTTCAGGTTTCTGTGAGCTCACTTGCACAGAACGGGCTGCTGCTCCATTACATTCCTGTACGAGGCTTGGGGTGGCCTGGGCTGCCTGGGCTGGGCCCTTGCAGGAACATGTGTGGTAGCATGTGGCCAGTGAGGAAGTGACAGTACTGGGATGGAGGTCTTCCACAGAGTATGCACAATCACTTCCATGCCTGGCCATGCTCAGCTGGGTGGTTGCTATAGCCAAAGCCCTTCCCATCTCCTCCCTCCTCCAGCACAGGCCTGACGCCACCCCCATGGACACAGAGTGAGATGCAGGGTGAGGGGCCGTCCTGGGGCTTTTACTGGGCCCAGGATGAGGAATGGCCCTGCCTGGGCTTCCCAGAGGATCTTAGTGGTCTCAGTCCCTGAGTGTCCCTCAGTCCAGCCCCTCTCATCCCTTAATTCTTCCACCAAGAGACAGGAAGCCTTATTCCTGGGGATGCCAACTTGATAGCAGTGTGACTTGGTAGTGGCTTTTCCCAGGGCCCCCTCGCCCCCTGTCCTCAGATGTCTGAACATTAGGATAAAACCCTAAAAAGTGCGCTTGCAGGCCAGGATTTTGGAGCCCAGGTAGTGGCTGTTCCCTGAGGCTTCCCGATCACACTTCCCTATCAAACTGTGCAGTATGGGAAATTGACTCAAATTGTGAGCCAGATAAAGATTATTCTGTTTAACAGTCCGGGAAAATGCAGAGCGATGAAGCCACCAAAGAGTTCATCCAGCGTCCTGCGATCTCTGTGCCGGCAGCAGCTCCTCCCCGTATCCGTGTAGCCCCGACGGCCACTTCTAATTTGTGTTGATAGGGTCGGGGGCTTCCTGCGAGTAGGAAAAAGGTACTTAATTTGTCACCAAACTCGATTCCTTTTTCTCCCCTGCACATAAATCCTGTCAATTAGGTTAATAATAGAAGCAAACTTCATCAAGAAATGAAATCTCTCCCAACATTTAAGACTGTGCTGTGGTCTCTTCGCCTAATTGTATTAGTAAAATTTTTAGCAACATAGTTTTGGGGATCAATGCAACAGGCCCTGCCAATCAAAGACTTTTCTGCTTACTAAAAAGGTGCTAGACTTCTGAGTTTCTTTGTGATGGACTAAGGAAAGGCTGCGTTGCCCCTGAAGATTAAATCTTTAATTTCACATTATTTCCAGCCATCTCTGTAGAGCAGAGTGGCTTCACCTGCTGAATGTGGGCTTACGCGACGTGGAGGGCCCTTGAGATGCTAAGAGGCGGCCGAGAACGCACTCTGAGGTTTAAGCTGAGGGGAATTCTAAAGGGATTACTGCTGCATTTTCCATAAAATGAGAAATAAAAACAGACTTAAGCGATGCATGATCATAAATGCATTCCTGGGGCGATGGAGGGCCCATTCCCACTGCCACTTTGGGGCCCGGGCAGGAAGCTCTCAAAGGCCCCGCTCTTGTGCGGATTTGTACGAGGCCAGTGCACAATGGACTTAGGGCTGAATGCTCGGGACAGATTGGCTACTTAGGAAAAAAATAAAGATATTCTTCCACTTTCTCTGGCCCAAAGGTGAGAAACGCGTGCTTTATTTTGACATCATTAAGATATCTTTTGTACAGAATGCTAACCTGGCTTGACCAGGACAGGATAATTCTCTCCATGAACAAGTATGAACAAAACTGTTCCTGGGAAGATTTTTGTGACTGATTAATTATGTGGGTTGAAAAAAACCCCACGTCTTCTAGAGTCTAAAGAAAATGGGGACCCCAATTAAAATCCTGTCCTCCTTACTAATCAGCTTAAGAAACTCAACTAAAACAAAAGTCCTATTAAAAATGTAGCAGGATTGTAGAGCAGCACTTGATTAGTCAGCAGGGCTCTTTGCATCCTGGATGCATCTTGCTTTTACTTTGGATACATGTTCTGCATTTGCAATGATGTAACAAATTTTTGTTTTTAAGCCTGCATTCAAAACAATCATTTTCTGAACTTGGAGGAGTTTGGAGAACATTGAGTAGAAAAGAAATGCCTTGTTATGGTCATCCACTGCACTTAACAAGTGAAGTAAACCAATTTATTCAGCCCGGGCAGAAATTTATTAATAGAACATAAACATTCTGTAGGATGTCACCTCTGACCCCTCCCGGGGATGGTATCTTGCAGGTTCCTAGCAGAATCCTTTCATGATCCCCGTTTTCCCAACCCTTAGCTTCTGCTGCTCCAAGTGTGACTCCAGTATTTTCCAACAATGCAAATGGGGACAAATCTGTAACCAGGAAATGGAGGCTGGATGGTTTCCAGAGAGGTCTGCAGCTCTGGGCTGCCCCGCCCCCCCCCCCCCCCCCGGTGGGGCCCCAGGTCTGGCTGGAGAAAGGACCCCTCCACAACTTTGCCTATCACCCTGCCATGCCGGGCTCTCCTCTGCAATCTCCTGTCTGCAGAAATGAGGTTTTAAAATTGTTCAAGCTAAGATATTTGACTTTGTTACTAAGTCCTTCTGAAACGGAGGCAAAGAGGAAGAGGATGCACATATTTTGCAGAGTTTTATCTGAAGTGGTGCAACCTGGACTTCTGTTAGCTCCAACCTTTCCAGTTGACCTAGGTCCTGGGGTCAGCTGCTATCAGGGCTTCTGGGGCTTCTGGGCATAGAGCTGCCTGAAGTGAAAGTCAAGGGTCACACACACCCCATGCCTGGAGGTAGGTGGCTGGACAGCTCTGACTTAGGCATCCACCCAGGAGCACCCAGCACAGCATGGCAGTCAGAGGGACCCAGGGCAGGGCACATGGCCACACAGATGTAGGGTCCTCTCTGCATTCCACCTGATAAGGCTGCACGGGCCCTGCTCCCCTGTAGGTGGTACACGGGGCCTGGTCATCCCAGCTGTCCCAGGGTGCCATGGAGCAGGCCCTATCCTGATGCCACTCCTCTGCCTACTTGCAGTGCCTAAACTTCTGTTTGCAAAACCTCATTCCTTTGTCTTCAAACTGTCCTGTTAAGACCTAGAACCCGGGAAGGTGATAATATCATTAAAGCTGTTACAGTGTCCTATTTTTATGGAAGAAGATTTGGAAGGGATTAGACTTAATGTTCCTGGGAGAGAAAGGCCTGCGTCTGGGAGCTGCACAGGTGAAAAGGGATGAGGACCTGAAAATGGGCCCTAGCAAAGCTGTGGGGACAGGGAGGGCTCAAAACTGTCATGGGTTCACTGCCTGCACCACAGATGGTGACCAGCCCTGCCCAACCCTTCAGAAGTCCAAGAGATCTCTCCCTTCCTGTCGGGCTCCACATGGCTTCTCCACCAGACCAGACCCCAGAGACTGGTGGACTGGTCCTTGCTCATCAGGGTTACTCCAGCTCCTGCTGGCAGATGGCAGCTGACAATCTGTGGGGTTTTGTGTGGTAAGGCTACACTGTTGGCTGCAGGTGATGGAATGTCTTCAGGGCCTGGGGCTCCCTCTCTGTCCTTTGCTGGGACATCCCAAGCACTGAGCACCAGAGCAAGGCATGCAAGCCTACTGCCCAGCCTCAGCGTACACAAAGAGAACCCGCAGGGATGAAACACAGGGGTGACTGGAAAATATGGTGATGTTAATTTTTATTTTTGATGTACTACAATAAAAGACACAGTGCCATCAGTGCCTCTCAAAAGCCTCTCCCTCATTTGGAACATGCCGATCCCATACCACTTTCTGCAGCAGCTCTGGAAGTGCTCTTTCCTAAGTGTCATTTCTTGGCTGCCTCCATGTCCTGAACTGGTTTAAAACATTTCCCTTTCATGATCATCCTGACTTTGGAGAAGAGCCAGAAATCACACAGTGCCAGATCTGGTGGAGAAAGCAGAGGAGGACAAAGCATCCTCTCTGTATGAGTCTGCCTTTCTTTGGTGTGTGGCTCCAGTGTTCATCATATTTTTGATCACAATTCATAAGGACACTCAGGAAAGAGGACTCTCAGAGCTGCTTCAGAAAGTGGCCAGACTGATGGGATCAGTGTGTTTGAAACAAGGGAATATTCTGAGGAAGATTCATGGCAACGTAACTTTATCCGTGATAAATTTTGAAATATAAACATTTACTGTATATCTTGATGACACCCAGTATAATTCCTTTGGAAGGCAGCTATGCTCACCACTATACTGCCAACACCTGGCTGTATAATTTCTTTAGTGTAGATTTTACAATTTGCAGTCTTTCTCATGCATATTTTGCAACCCTTAAATTCCACCAGGAGAAAATGCCTCAGGCAGCTCACTGGTAGGATGAGCCGCATATGGCCCAAGAGCCTGGCTCATCAATATAGAGTTCCCTGGTAAAATACATGAAATGGTGCCAAGGGCAGATTCACCAAAAATCAAAGAAACAGCCCAAAGAGGGCCATCCCAGAGAGCACAGCTCCTTCTTTCTCTAGATGGTGCCTTAGCAGTTGAACACTTCACCTATGTTGTGTCTGATGGCCCTGTTCTCTGAAGAGTCCCTGCTTTTGAATTCTCCTGATCTACACTTCTTTCCAAGGGTCTCACAGTACCCAACTTTCTCTCTCAAGGACCTCCAAAACACCAAGAACAAAGCAAAATTTCCCTTTTGGAACAAAAACTTTTTCTCACTTTATCTCAAGCATCTCCTTGCTCCCATAATCTATAATTCTCAACTTTGGGTTCATAGTGTCAGAGACTCCATGGGCTTCTGAAAATGCTTCGTCCGGCTGCCTCCTATGTCCACAGATTGTGGCTGAGGTGATTTACAAAGTTTTTCAAGTGGATTTAACATTCAATTAAGAATAAAACTACCAGGCAGACTGCACTGGACTGTTCAGCAAACTGAATAGGGAGCCCCAGTGACTATTGTATTTGCCCAGCATGCCTGGAAATCATGGTAGCACTAAAAAGCCATGACCCTCACCCCTGGCCAGCACTGACCATCGTTTCTTCTTTGCCTCAGGGCAACTGCTAAGCTCTCAGCCTCCAGGGAGCTGCTGTGCCTCCCCGGCCACCACTGTGGCATGTGTTCTCCGCTCCGTCCCTCAGCCCCCACTGATGACACAGTGGGCACATGGACTGCTTGGGCCTCACACTTGTAAAGCATCCTGTCTGTCCCTCTCTTTGTCTGTCTGTCTTTGGGTTTTTTAAGCAGGGATCATGGACTGACAAATGGATACAGTTCCACTTGTAAACCCTGGTGTATTCATTTGCTTTTCCTAAAAGAAGGATACCTGGGGTCACATCCTTCACCACGGTGACTCATGAAAGCTGTCTTCTCCACCAATGGAGAAGAGACAGTAATGGGCACAGAGGCCTCTGAGAAAGCCTTTGCCCCTACTTCCTGCCACCTCAGCTGGGGAGACTGGTCAGGGCAACACTTATTTTATTGTGAGGCAAATGATATCTCAGGCGATTACATTTTTTTATAGATTAAAGACATTTTTGTCATTTTTAATGTCTTACTACTAGTACTTTATACAAAATATGTGAGATCATGTTGACATACGTTTTATGACAAGCACAGCTTTGGTGCATGTAATGGGTAACTTATTACTGAGAAGGAATTCTGCAGGCGGCTCAGGCTATTCATCCATTTCTGTGGCGCACAAGACAGTGTGGAAATAAGAAGCAAGACATGTAATAATAACCACCAATATTTTTCCGATTTACCAGGAAGCCTTGAAAACCATCATGAGAATAGGAAAGGTTATTTTTTGATAAAGTTTGGAAAGTATTGTTTACTGAGTGATTCCAGGGAGGGCTGTCTGCTGTTGTTGTCCATGGGAGCTTACACAATGAGTTTCTGCTCTCGGGACAAGATCAGATCAGAACTACAGAAGAACTGTCAGTACCACACTGAGAAGACGTGGAGTATCCTAGCAAGAAAAGCCACTCCTAAAATTTAGTTCCGTTTTCCTCCAAATGCCAGGAGAAGCAGTCACGGGCTCTTCCTGGCTCCTGATGGGATCACGCTTGGGAAGCATGGCTTTCCTTCAACCTCAGGCGTGGCCACATCTTCCCATCCATGGCCTAAGTCAGCAAGCTGAGGCCTGTTCCCAGAAAGAGTAATGAATCACATGCTGTAGGAAGATGAACACACCCTTCTGCTCTCACTCCCTCCTACCCACTGCAGATGTGATTCAAGGCCCCTGCTGCCCAAGTTGTTGGGTAAGCAGAGGGCATTCAGGCAAATTAGAAGTGGTCACAGTGAGCACATTTTGGTATAGATATGTCCAAGACATTGCACAGGACATACTTAGACCACAATTGTACCTTGCTGACAAAGGTTGTGAATTTAACTGGATGCTATCTATTCATATAGCAATGACTATGCTTCCTTTCAGAGATGATTTCCAATAGATCTAGGTAAAGAACCAAGGTGTCATCTCTGAGGGCCACAGGACAATACATGGACCACATTACTGGGCATCAGCCACCACACTTGAGACCAGAGAGAGCACCCACACTGCCTATCTTGGGAGCAGCTCCCCACCCACCAGCTGCTCTTCACCTAATCCTGAACTAACTCTGGAGCCCCACACAGGACCCCCAGGGAGCAGTGACAGACTGACTCTGGGCTCTGTCTAGAGCTTCCAGAGAAGCCCCTTCCTTATGGCCCAGAGAAGCCCTCATGGGACCACAAGACTAAGACAGTAAGCACTCTGCCAGTGCCCATCCCATGCCACGGTGACAGGCAGGCATCATGCTCATACACGTCACATGCACCATGTGCAAGGCAGCCAGCCTGTCACCTCATGTCTGCTACTAGTTTTCTGAGATCCTCTTGCCATGGAGAATCCTCACCAGAGGACCTGCAAGCAGCCAACAGGTACAAGACTAATGACCTGCAAGCAGCCAACAGGTACAAGACCAGATGACAGGGCCTGGAGAAGACCCCTGGAATCATGGACCCGGGCTGTGCAGGAACTTCTACAACTGCCCCTCTGAAGGCCCAGTTCCCCCCTCAACAAGCATATCTGGGTGCAGTTGTGGATGCTGGGCTCTAAGTGCCCCTCAGGGGAGCAGAAAAGAGAGGCCAGAGGGCAACTCCCATCCTACTGGCAAAGATGCCCAGGAGGACGCAAGAGGTGGTATGTTTAGGGTGTACTGTAGTTTGTCTGATGTCTCCTCAAAACCTCATGTGGTCATAGGGGTGGGGTTTTTGGAGGCAGCTGAATCTAGAGTTTGTGATCAGGTCATTGTCCAGTGCTAGGATTGGAGGTGAGTGCTGCAGCCATTCTAGGGCAGGTAGCCTGCAGGCCACATAAGGGAAGGAAAGGCTTGCTCCCCTCTTTTGCTCCTGTTGCTTACACTGTTTTCTGCAGCCTTGAACACCTCCCTTCTGCTGTGCCATGCTGCCTTGGAGCCTGCTGATGATGGGCTGAAACATCCACAAACTGAGCTAAATTCCTTAATTTTGGGAGTTGGACATTTGGTCTCAGCAATGAGAGAGACGTAACCAAGACAGGGTATCACAGAAAGAGCCTCTTTCTGGAAATCACTGATCCAGTCAGATGTCGGGAGAGTGTCTGACCCCATAGGGCCCTGTAAGGACAAGTATAGGAGACCCCAGCACACAAGGAAGGGACAGGACATAGGGCAAGGAGGCAGGCAGGTCAGATACAACTCAGTGATGGCTTCTTGGAGGGTAGAATGTCTCAGAGCTTCTGGTCATCCCACCACTAAGGGGACATACTTCTAAAATGTGTAAGTAAAAATAAGTATGCAAATAGACCACAGGAATCCCCTCTAGATAGTTGCCTTTCCTAGAGAAAGATGTCATGAAAATTTAAGACTTGTTCAGTTAAGAGCTTTGATATATGTCATCCATCCATCTGTCCATCTGTCCATTCATTCACTCTTTCATCATCCCTGCATCCATTTGTCATTCATCCATCCACTCATTTATCTGTCTGTTCTTCCATCCATTCATCTACCCATCTGTCCATCCATCCATCACCCACCCATCCATGTGTCATCCACCCATGTTTCAGCCATTCATCATCCCTCTATCTGTCCACCCACCCATTCATCCCCCCATCACCCATCATCCATCCATCCCTCCACCTACCCGTCACCTATCCATCCATGCTTTTCATAAACATGTTTGTGATACCCATTGTGCCAAGTCCTGGGAAGCTGTAGGGAGATGATGTTGGCAGAACACAATCCTAGTCCTGCCTTCGTGAGTTCAACAATCTGGATCATCAACTGACAGGCTTTTCCTGTGAAGGACCAGATAGCAAATGTTTCAGGCTCTATGGGACATGTGGTTTCAGTCCCACCACTGGGCTCTGCCATGGAGACACCAAAGCAGCTGGGTATGTCAGGAAATGAGTAGGTACAGCCGTGGCCCAAACAGGCTGCACTTACAGGCTGCAAAATCTGCTTTTCATGTGTTATAAAATGTTATCTTCTTTTGATTTTTCCAACCTTTTAAACCATGAAATCATATTTAGTGGTTTTTTTTTTTGTTTGTGTTTTTGAGGTAGGTAGGAAGAAGGAAGGAAGTGGCTCACTTTGTAGCCCAGGTTGGCCTTGAACACGCAATGATCCTCCCGCCTAAGCCTCCCGAGTGCTGGGATTACAGGCCTGAGCCACCACACCTGGCCATATTTAGTATATGGATCACAAAAAAGAACCTGAGCAACAGAACTGACACCTTCATTTTAATATACCCTGGGAGATGGTAGGCTCTGCTAGGGTGGGGCCAGGGCTGAGCTGCTCTCTATAAAATCTAGCACAAAGAGACCAAGCACAGGGCAAGAGTGGGCACAGGGCCGGATGGAGTTGAGCTTGGGTGACATGGGTCACAAAAGTAGCAGCCTGGTCATCCCTGGGGAGGAAGTGCTGTGACACTTGTGTTCACAGAGGCCTGAGGCATCTGTCCCTGATGCCTGCTGTCGCCACCCTCCACCCCCACAGAGCAGTGCTGCAGGCGATCAGTGGGAAGGAAGTCAGCTTTTCCTGAGACAGCACCCGGAGAACGACAGCCCTGCAGTTGGCACCGCCCTCCTGGGATGAAGAGTGTGGACTGGGGTGCAGATGAGTGATTGCAGGGGGCAGCACGGGCTCCTGGAGAGGCTTGAATTGCCGTCCAGGGCTCTGATTGATTCGAGACAGGGAAATCAACTGATTTCTTGAGAGCAGAACACAATAGCTCTCTAATTTGTCTTGACTGCAAGCAATTTGCTCTCGGCCCCAGGCGCCCCACCACTCTAGGGAGTGGAGCTCATCTCACCTCCTCCCCGCCCCACTGCTCCCTGCTGTCCCAGCAGTGCCCACCTCTCTCTTCTGCCCAAAATGCCTGTGTCTCTCCTCACCCCTCTCCTGCCCTTGCCTTGGGGCCTGGCTTTTGCAACCTCCACCTGGTGATTCACTGCTGTTCTATCCTGGCTGATGGAGGGTGAGCTACTCCGACCCTGGGTTAAGAACATTTCTATTTTGTTAGAGGACGGAGTGGCCTCAGACCAGAGACTAAGATGAACCTCAGCCTCAGGCTGCACGTCCCTCCCCAGTTCCAGACAGAGGATCTCGCTCAGTCCACTGTCTTGTCAGCGGACATAGTGTCCTGGCCAGGGCACGCCTGGCTGCCCTCCCTCCACCCTGGCACAGGCCCTAGTCCTCTGTGCCCATCTCCATGGCCTTGGCATTGAGCTGTGGCTGCTCACCCTGCTAGTGACACAGCCCAGCAACTGTGCACCGGGCTGCCCAGGTCAGTCACTGGTGCTTCACAGTGGGTGCACTGGCTGGGAGCAGAGGCTCTTGCCACAAGGAGAGTGGAATGAGGCAGACTGACAGTGGCTGATGTCGGGGCACCATGTTTTGGAGAGGCCTTGTTGCACACACAGCATGCCTGTATATACAACCCGGGAACACACAGGGCAGCCCACTCCACTCCCCAGGGAGCCTATACAACTAGTCCCTTGTCTACACTGCTGGAAGAGCCCAGAGCTCTTCACTGGCACCCTGCCCCCCCAATCTGGGGTCTGCATGGGCAGGTACATCTCCTTCCCTCCTGGGAAGGCAGGGCCAACCACTATGCCTCCCGCTGGCTCAGCACAGCATGGACAGCACCTGTTTCCCCTCAGTTTCCCCTCTGTGAGCTGCTGCCAGGGTCACCAGCCACAGCCTGTGATACCCAGGCTGATTTGAAAGCTAGATGCTGTTGCTGTCTGGGCCTTTTTAATGTGGTCCACCTGCCCACATCTGAGAACGTCTAGGAACGGTCCGTGCCTGCTGGGCGGGCAGATGGCAGAGAGCTGAATGAGTGATAGGGAAGGACTGGGACACAGCTACAGACAATGTTCCTACCCCTCAACTCCCACGACCAGGCGGAGGTGTGAAGACAGCCACACGGACCAGCAGCTCGTCCTTGCCCTGGCTCTGGGATTGCTGGGTTTTCAAGTGCCACAGCCCAGATCTCCATACAGAAGCTGCCCTTGAATAAGGAAGCTGGGTCCCTCACTTCAGGGACTCAGCTAGCAGCTCTGAGGGAGGGACAGAGGCTGTGTGGTCCCGGCTCTGGTTCAGTCACTACAAACACATCAGTGGCAGAACACATTCTCTGCTCGTCAGTGGCAGCAGGCTCGGGGTGTGGGAGAGCGTTCTTGGTGATCTCAGGGTGTGGAGGCCAGTCAGAGGATGGAGGGAGGAGGGAAGGGACGGAGGGAGGAAGAGAGAAAGGAAAGAAGAGAAGGAGGGAGGGAGGGATGAAGGAAGGGAGGGAAGGAAAAAGGGAAGGAAGGGAGAGAGGGAAGGAGGGGAAAAGGGGCAGCTCTGGACCACACAGCCCAGGCAGGGAAGGAGCCCTCTGCATTTCTTAGTGTGATGGCTGTTCATTAAGCACACTGTTATACATTTTCATGACCTACAGCAATTTGTGCCACTTCAGATACTTTACTTTCTGGCACTGATTTTTCGAAGATGCTATTAAAATTCAAGTATGCATCAAGTCCATGTTTGCATCTGCTCTCAGAGCCAGGCACTGGGCTCCAACAGAGGAACCCACTCTTGCAAAGCCTGGGACAGTCTCTTGGGTTTTTGAGATGCCCAAGCTGCTGTCCATGGACAGAGGCCAGTCAAGGTGCCGCATGCTCTGGGGACAGCGGGGGCAGCTGAGATCTCCTCTTCCCTGCGCAGACTGAAGGGGGCTGCGCATCTCACCCACCTATGGCCACTTGTGAGCCCGGAGACCCTGACTGTCCTGTGCTTCTCAGCAGCCCCCAGTGAGGAAGAGCCTACCGTGAGTGCATGGGGACGCAGCCAGTGTGTGCCTCAGTTCCACAATGCTTTACGACTTAAAGAAAGACACAGTAAACTGGATTTTCCGATCTACTGAGAGAATTTCAAAGTCAGAAGCTCTGAACTGGCCCATGGAGCAGATGTCAGATTAATTTGTAAAATGTGAATTCTGCCTGAGACATCGGAACACATCTGTAAACTCACATCAGAAAGCCAGCATCGCTGGGGAACCTGTGGCTCCTAATGCTTTGGTGCTTTCCGAACCACGAGTAAACGTGCTACTCAAAGTCATAAATACTGTCGGTTACACTTACTCTGTGAACATCATTCTGACTAAGCTCTTTCAAATATTTTTCAAAATACACAGATCTTCTGTGATGACACCGGATACTGACACTTTTGATTGCTGTCTGGAGGCTGCAGACACTTTAGAAAGAAAGAGTTATGATGTCAAGAAATCCCCCAAATTCTAAAGATAGCAACATACTGCCTGCTGCTGTGCCTTGACCTACCATGAGGAGCAGCTTGCCTGGGGCACGAGGGCCTGGAGCTGTCTCCTGAAGACAGATGAGCACACGGGAAGGAGACAGTCACAGAATGAGCAGAGGAGCCATGGCCGGCAGACCCAGGGGGGGACTTGAGGTAGTGTGCGCCTCCACTGGAAACACCCTCTGCATTCTCTCACTACCTTTGTGCAGCCTCTGGAGCCCTGGAGGGGACAACTGTCCCATTGTCATGGATGCAGGAACCAGTTCCTCGCTCCTTCACCAGGGGTGCTGGGTCGGTGAGGGGAGTCTCAGCTCTTGGGATGAGGGAGCGAACCCTGAGTGTACCGCTTGCCCCAAGATGGTGTCACAGGAGTGACAAGCATGAAGGTTGCCCATCAGTCCTCCCTTTTCAACCCATCCAGGACAGCAAACTCAGCCATGAGCAGAAGTCCTGGGAACACAGAAGGGTGACTGCAGCAGGTGACACTCTGATCCTCAGGGCCAGCTGCACCTCTGTGGTCAGGCATGGAAGGCAAGCCCAGAAGGACCAGGGTGGACATGGAGGGGGAGATGAAGTGATGGTGGTGGACAGGTGGCCCCTGAGATCTGTAGCCCGAATGGGTGACTAGGGCAAGGAAAAACCACAGCTTCGCCTGCCTGGTGGGCACTGCCCACGTTGCCCTGTAGCCACATGTGTGCCAGCTCCCTGTGCTCAGGTAGAGAATGGGAATGTGGAGGGGCTGGGTCCCAAGGCCCCATCATGAGCTTGTCTAAGCCATGTGAGGACAGACCCTGCAGCCAGCTGTTCCTCAGAATGTAGAGTGGGGTGCCAGCACACGGCTGTCCAAAGACACCACTGTGCTGTGTGGACTGGAAAGTCAAATCAAGTGAAGCAGGAGTCTCTGGAAGCTTCTGCCCTCCAGATGGGCGGGGAGGCAGGGCAGAGCAGGTGCTTTCTTGATTTAGGGTCTTCATTTGGAAAAGGTGGGTGGATAGATAAGGACATTGTGGGCCACATATGATTGAATGTTATTTGGCTTCAAGAAGGAGATCCTGCCTTTGCAGCAGTGTGGATAAACTCAGAGAACAGAGTGCTAAGAGAGACGAATGAGACACAGGGAGACAAACACTGCATCATCTCACTCGTGTGAAGATAAACATCCAGAAAAAGGCAGCAGCAGTGACCAGGCTGGGGAGCAACAGAGAGAGAGATATTCAGGTGCAGTGGGACCTGTAGGTGTGCAGGAGAGTGGGAGAGCTGCACTCCTGCACACGCAGTCAGCGAGGGGCCATCCTGAGATTAGCTGTGTGCAGGCCTCAAAACACTTCCCACATGGTGGAAAGTGCAGGGACCTGGATTACTTCAGAGCAGACATGAGAAAGAGGAAAGTTCATGAGAACATAGAACACAGAGATGGCATACAGGGGCAACTTCCCTCTGCGTGTAATGAATGACATTTTGCAGTAACCATCATGGAAATGATGCTGTGCTTATCATCCTGTGGCTGTCAGGTGGCACCTCTGGAGAGCTCAGGAAGTCAGAAGCAGCAGCTTCCAACTAAGCCAGCCCCACCCCTGTGCCTCTGCATGTCCCAGGCACGAGGGCTGGCAAGGACAAGATGATATGAACTCTGGGTGCTCTCTAATGCCATTTTGTCCAGGTGCCCATTCTCCCCAGGTGAGTCCATCCCTGGTCTCTGAAAAGGCTGTTGATGGCCCAGGTTTGGCATGGAAATAAATTTTCCTTTTCACATTTTGGAGGAGAGGAGAAAAAATTGAAAACTACAGGGAAAACCCAGCAGTGCTGGCATGCATCTGTCAAACCACTTCTCAGGTCCTCCACTGCATCTCCCCACTGCTATTCCTCCTGTCCATCCTCACAGCCCTGCCCAAATGACCCCTGCAGGGGGTGTGCTGGACCCAGCCACCTGGGTCTGAGGTCCAGTGCCTCCAGCACAGCTCTGATGCAGGGTCAGCGTGGCTGCGCTGTGCACAGGGACTCATGTCCTCCCGTTCCTTGGACTCTGTCTTCTCTCTCTGCGGCATCCACTGCACATGTGTTCACAAGTATGTCCCTATGTGTGCCTGGGAGGAGGCTATCCTGTCCCTAACCTCACCATCGGGTCTGTCCACAGAACTCAGGACCATGACCTACAGGTGTCCAGAATGATTTGTGGAAACCAGGCGTCCTCTGCAGTCCAAGATAGCAAAAGTCTACACAAGGCTGGCAGAGCTGGGGTTTGAGCTCAGGTTCTCCACCTTCCTTGCCTCATCCATGCCCTCTGGGGTCTCAGGACTGTTCTGCTCAGCCTCCTCCCTGTGCCCAGGATGCCCACTTCAGTGTCAGCAGTCCTGAGGGTCGCAGGTGGCAGCATTGACACCAGGTTCTGTCAAGGACACCTGGGGCGACTCAGTCTCACCCTTTCCCTCCACAGAGGAACAGAATCATCTTCCTCAAGGCATCAAAGGAATCTGTGGGTGACTGAACTCAGCCATAAGACCCATCTGGGGATTTCTCCCACCCAAGTACTAACCAGGACAGACCCTGTTTAGCTTCCGAGATCAGAGATCAGACAAGGTCAGGCATGTTCAGGGTGGTGTGGCCATAGCCCCATCCAGGGATCTCTGAGCCATTTATGCTTTCCCCTGTCATGTTGGTTAAATCGGTGCAATGGGGAGGATGGTGTGCTTGAGTCCGGGGACCTGGGACGAGGACACCCTTGTGGGCCTTGGGGTACAGTGCCTGTACTCTGGCTGGAGGCTCACTGAGGGCCCAGCTCCTTCTAAGAGTGGCCATGTCAGGGCTAAATTATGTCCTTGGGCTTGTATGCAAATCTGGAAGCCAGGCCCTCGGAATGGACCATTTGGAGACAGGCTCTAAGGAGCTTACTGAATAAGAGATGAGGACACAGACACATACAGAGAGGGATGGCTGTGTGAGGATGTGGGCAGCAGGTCCTGTCTACAGGCCATGGAGGGACACCCCAGAGGAGTCAGCACCCCCACCAGGACCTAGAGTTTCCAGGCTCCAGAACTATGGCAATCCAGTTGCACTGTGGCAGTCAGAGGCCTATGGAGCATTGCTGCAGTGTCCTGAGGAGATGTGTGTGGCTTGCTGGTGGTGACTGGCTCTCTGGGTGACACTGCAAAGAGGAAATGAGGACCAGGTGTCAGGTCCACTCCAGAGGGATGCTCACTCACCAAGCCTCTTCCCAAGGTCTGCTCCACGCTAGCATGTTCAGGGACCCAGGGTCAGGGACAGAAGACCGAGGCCCAAGGCCATGTCCAGGGCTCTGGAGGAATGCGCAGGGCGGGTGTGGCTGCCAGTCCTTCCACGGCTACATCTTCACAGGACCTCGGTGGACCCTGCAGAGGACCAGCTCTTGGAAAGTCCCTAGCAACAATTCCTTTGTTGACTGCGAACAGGAAGTATCCAGAAGAGAGCTATTAAGTTAAAGAAAGTGGTTGAATGTCCTTGAAGACTTTAAGCCTTCTAATTTCCCCTGTATTTCCTAAGATTACTTCCATTCTGAGCGGAATTGAGAGGGACACCCCAGTTGGCAGCAACTCCTGCTCCTCACTACCCCACAAGACCCAGGCCCGGATTGACGACGTCTCTCTAATACCCCAGCCCCCAATTTTACTCTCGCGGTTTTCAAAAGAAAAACATGTGATCAGTCCTTTTTTCTTTAAAGAGTATTTTTTAAAGGAAGACTAGGAAGTATTGCACTTGATTGGTTCTGTCCCTGCCCAGAGTTGGAAAAGAAATGGTAAAACAAATTATTTTTTCTCTGCAGAAACACCATTGCTGGGGGAGAAGGAGAAAAATGGCTTGACAGGTGCAAAGATCTCAGAGGTGCAAGGTGGCATGCTGTGCCTGGCAGGGCAGGACAGACCTGAAAATGAATAAAGATACTTCCCAGACCCCCAAGACACTGTGTGTGTGTGCATCGGGAAGACAATGCGGATGGTCGGGACAGAGCTCCGCGCCGTGGCCTGGTGCCAGCCGTGAGCCAGCTGTGCAGTATGCAAGAATCACAGCAGCTGTATTTAAACTAGAAATTAAATCGCCTTTTATTTAATGTGCACAGTCTTTTTAGTTATCAAAAGGGAAACATTAGCAATTACGCAGTGTGTATTTCAGGGACAGAGCTGGATTCGCTGTTTTTGTCTGGATGTCTATGATCCCTAATTCTAAGGCAGGACGGCGACGAGTGGCCAGGTTTCCTGAAAACCACGCACCCTCTTCTACTACCTTTCTCTTTGTTGGAGATGGGGCTCTCAGATGCACCCTTGTGCCCTGCAAGAGAGAGCTGCAGACATGGCAGCAGCTTAGCTCTTACCACGTTTGGGTTTGGTTCGGAGGCTAAGGTGGGGAAGACAAAAAAAGAGGGGGGTGGGGAAAATGAGGGAAGCAAGGAGAAAAAGAGCGGGAGGAAAAGGAGAAAGAAGCAGAGGAGGGATATGGAAGAAGAAAAATGCTCGCATGTGCTGTGGTCCACACAGAGAATGCCTGCATTCTGTGGAAGCAGGGAGTCAGCCTCTCCAAAGACACCTCGGAGGGTCCCCAGGGGCCCGCCTGACATAGGGATGGCCAGTGCAGGACGCAGCACCGCCCTTCCGTGGCCCACAGTGAGAGCTCTTCAGTTCCTGCTCCACTTCCCTGTGCCTGGTTCATGAGGTCTCACTGTGGGCCATAACAGAAAAGAGGGGGGCGGGGAAAATGAGAGAAGCAAGGAGAAAACGGAAGGGAAGGGAGAAAGAAGTGGAGGAGGGGTACAGAGGAAGAAAAATGCTCAGGCCTAGAGACAGGAAGAGAGGGGACGAGCACAGGGAGATGAGCCCAAGAGGTGGGTTGAGAAGCTGGGCTAGGACCTGGAGTTCTCCAAAGGAAACCCACCAGCGTGGCCCTGTCCCCCGTGCACCCTAGGGAAGCCTTCCTGGGAGCCACAGATTCTGGCTGGAAGCATTGGCAGGGCCCAGGGTTACTGACTACAACAGTGCAGACTCCCTCCCGTCTCTTCTTCTGCATTGCTCTTGACTTTGGAGGGCTCAGTTCTGCCCAGCGGTTCCCGTGTCTGTCAGAAATGTGTAGAAGCTCACTTTCTGACTGCACCCGATCCCTAAAACCCAGCAGGTCAGCCAGGGACGAGACCCCTCAGAAGGACAGTGGGTCAGCCAGGGATGAGACCCCTCAGAAGTTGCATGGCAACCCAGATGACAACCCTCTAGCTCTTTTTTTTTTGGTACCAGGAATTGAACTTATGACTTCAGGCTTGCCAGGCAAGCACTTATACCTCTGAGCTATATTCCTGGCCCTCTCCAGCTCTTTAAACCAGAAAACCATAACAGCAGTCTCTTTACAAGACTGCTATAGGTTGAGAAGACCAGCTGGTGCATCTCCTGTTCATCAGTAAATTGTCCTCCAGGCCCCAGAGGAGGACAAGAGCACAGGCTGTGGCATGACAAGAGCCCATGTTGGGGCTGTTGCTGACTGTCAGGCTCCTTGAGTATCAGGGTTGGCAGGAGAGCAGAGGGGACTCAGGCTTCCTGATCCTCTACCTTCCTTCTGCCAGCCCAACTCAGGATTGCACCTCTGCTTGAGAGCCAGGCAGGAGGCCCTTGCACAGAGAAGCCTATGTTTGTGACTGTAGGCACAGACAAGTGCTGCGGCCCTCCACTCCCTGACTAGGTGGTTTCCCTCAAGGGTCAGTCAGGAAAGCATCACAAAGGCCCTGCCTGGAAGCTGGGTCACACCTCCTTCCATTCCTCTCCTCAGGTCCACATTTTCCCCTCCTCTTCCCTAGAGAGGGGAAGTTGAGGCTTGACCTTGGCAGCTCCTTAAGTTCCCTGCCAAGGGCCTGATCTTCAAGGAAAATTATCATCACCATGACAGTGATCTCTCTCCACCTCCAAGCTCCAGGCACCCAACAGAAACACCCAGAGCTGGGCCTAGCTGAGTCATTTTCCAAACACTAGCCAGGAATAGGGTGGGTGGGCGTTGGGTGGAGGAAACCCGAGGGCCGCTAGTGGGAACATGGCCTGAGGAGGTGTGCCAGGTATGTGGCTACACAATGGAAACTAACTTGGCTTCAGACAGTGTGGAGTGAACTGCAGCGGGGAGGGGTTAACAAAAAGGAGGGCTCATGTAGTGCTTGCTGTGATTGCAATAGGTAGTGGGGCATTTTATTAAAACCCTTACGGTGGAGCTGACCTTCAGATTTAAAATCACCTTTAAAAATGCAATACTAGAAACAAAGGAGCAAGTCTGTGCCATGGCCTCCTCCCATCCCACCTGCCTCCTCCAATCACCATCACACTTCCCCAGAGTTCAGCACTGAGGAGAGAGGAAGAAGACCCTGTGTCTATGGTTTATCCTTATCATGGCTCCCTGAGAGGCAGAAAGGCAGGAAGAGAGTGCTTCCCCCAGGCCCGCATCTGCTGGGCATGGAGTGTGTGAAGCCACTCATACAAGGATGTGGGGGCAGGGATGGCTGCTTCCACACCCTCTTCTTGGGCCTCAAGGCAGGACCCCAGGTAGGATTTTATTCCCTTGATGGCTCTAGGGACCTGGGCCAGAGGTCACAGACCTAGGTGAGGTTGGCACTAGGAACCGATCTCTCGCTTCCACCTTCCAACACTCCCTACTCAGCCCATCACCCACAGACAGGCCCAGCTCTGGGAACAGCCCACGAGGAGGATGGCAATGTGTTCCTTCTAGAAAGCCTCGCGGTGCAGAGCCAGGCCTCCTTCAGGGCTGAGGAGATCAAACTTCCTGTCTTCTTGGTGCTGGATGCTTAAAATATACAAATATGCTTGTATCTCAAATGACAATAGATGAATATCCATAACATAAAATGAACTGTGATATATAAACAGTTAAATAATTTTTAAAACAAATTAAAAAATAAAGATCAACTAATAGAAAAGTGTTTAAAGATATGAATAACACGTCACAGCAAGTTCATCTTGACTGGGTCTAGGTCATACTTGGATCACAAAACTTGAAGTCATAGCAAATTACCATATAGGAAGTGAACAAAGATTTGACAAATGTGTGATATTAGTTTTATTTAAACTACTTCAGGGGAAACCCATCTGGGATCCCTCCTGTCTCTCAGGAGCTACTGCTGTTCTCCACTCTTTACCCCATTCCTTTTCTCCAATAAATTTTCCTACTCTTAAAATACAAAAAATTGAAAATCTACTTCAGGACCAAAAACCCACAAAGTTCCATTTTACAGATTTTTAAAAATACAGAACCTCAGTAAAGATAATGTGAAAAAGTATAGACACATGTCACTCTAAAATAGGTGCAAAAATTATAATAAATACAATATAGCATTGATAACACACCATGACCAGGCAGAAGGCAAGAACAGATCAATACAAAAGAGTTAACAATAAATCTCTTACTTCACAAATCAACCATACCGATAGGCACTTAAAAGGTATTTGAAATTACAGCAGTAAATCCTAATGAAAACTTTACATGAAATAGTAAAGTGGCAGGGATAAACATTGCTCATTTAACAAAAACGAGCAGCAAATGTTAAAATATTATATCCCCTATGGCAAAATAATCACATTGCAAAAGTGATACTAAATATTTTTAGAATAAACAAGCGCCCACAGGCACAATAATGATGAAATGAAAATCAAGAACTGGAAAAGTTGCTTCCAATAGTATTATACTTTGACACTGTCTTTTAAAGTTCTCATGAATTCAACTGGACTAACTTGTTTAAACACTGAGAAAACAGAAGTGAAACTACCTTAGTTGCTGAGGGTTAATGATGTGCTGTGAGACCACAGAACTTGTGTTAAAACAAAAGACTAAGAGAAGTAATTTAAACACTTAGTAAGTTATCATTATATGTTAAAATACATAGCCTTTCTTAACTCTAAGAATAAGCCAAAAATGAAAATGAGAAAAAATATCCTATATTCAGAGTAGAAACAAACACTATCAAATCCCAAGACATAAATTTAATGAGAAAGGCATGATATCTGTAAGACAAAGTGGTAACAGGGAAGGAGCTTGGCCTGGGAAGCATCATCTTAGCATCCCCTCTCTGTGGAACACTTGGTGGGTGAGGCCTGTGCATGCACTCTGCCCTGCTCCTTTCAGACAGGGAAGGAGCTCGGCCCAGGGAAGCGGCACCTGAGTGGCCCGTCTCTGTTGACAGGTGAGGGCTGCAGTGTGAAGCAGCCCAGCCTCTGTGGTCCTCTAGGTTGGGAGGTGAGGCCTGTTTTCCCCTGACCAGCTACCTGAGGATCCTGGAGCAGCAGCCCCTGTCCAGCCACCATTGGTTCCAGCCATGGCCTGGAGACCCTGGTATCGAAGGCCAGCATTCCCTCACCACCACAGTTGTGGTCTGAGCCATGCACCCGAGAAATTGCCTGGACTCAGTGGTCCATGGCCTGCTACCATCGTGGGATAAGTTTGATATCCAGGGAAACTAGGGTCCCTAGAGTACTTCGGCAAGCTGCCTGGGTTGCTGGTAGCTCAGCACTTTTCACCTGACATCCAAAATGACAAGTCACAGGAGCAAAATGCAATCTCAAAACTCAGCTCCACCCAAAACAAGTCCAGGAGACACTGACATAGGAGGACTTGGAAGCCACATATCTGAAATCTCTGAAAATATCACATCTGAAATAAAGAAACCACTCCATTAGGCCATAGAACAGATCAGATCAGAAATAATCTCCCAGGAAAAAAATGAAATGACAATAATAATAAAAGAAATGCTCCGCACATCTAGAGAAGAAACAGATAAAAAAATAGATGAACATAGGCAACAGATGAAAACATTACATGAGCAATTTAGGAAGGGAATAGAATGCATGAAACAGACTCAAAGAGATTTCAGGAAATCAAAACTTCCACTGAAAGCT
This sequence comes from Dinomys branickii, assembly GCA_004027595.1. Taxonomy (NCBI): domain Eukaryota; kingdom Metazoa; phylum Chordata; class Mammalia; order Rodentia; family Dinomyidae; genus Dinomys; species Dinomys branickii. Next base: position 125,661 of record PVLD010004325.1, read on the forward strand.
TGCAAAACCACTTGAATGAAGCTGAAGATAGAATTGAAGATCTTGAAGACAGCACAGCAGCTAACAATCATGAGAGGAAAGATCTCTTAAAGTCATCAAGGATCCAGGAAAAAAATCAATCCAACAGCTACATAATGAGGCAGAGAGAAATAATGCCTGAGTAATAGGAGTCAATGAAACAGCAGGAGGCAATATAAATGACACAAAAAGAATATTTGCAGAAATAAAAGCAGAAAATTTCCCAAGCATGGTAAAAGATTCTGATGTGCAGTTAATGAGGCATATAGAACTCCAACTAGCCATAATAAAAATAAAACCACACCCAGACATATGATACTCAAGATCCCAGTTATCCAGCAAAAAAAAACAATATTAAAAGTTGCTAGAGAAAAAAAAACAGATTACATATAAAGGAAAGCCCATCAGAATCACAGCAGACTTCTCAACACAAACCATGCAATCAAAAAGAGCTTGGAGTGATGTATTACAGATTCTGAGACAAAACAGCTTCCAACCCAGACTGATGTATCCTGCAAAACTATCCTTCAAACTCAATGGAGAAATAAAATATTTCCATGACAAAGAACAACTGAAGAACTTCATGAGTGCCAAACCAACCTTACAAAAAGTACTAAAAGATATTCTAGACAGAGAAAAAAGAGACCACCATCTCAAGAACAATAGAAAAGAACCCTAAAGCAGAGCAAACAATTAAACAGATAGCAAAAGAAGGAAAGCAACAGCAAGTAAATAGCAAGACAAGAATAAGCCAACATGTATCAGTTATAACCATTAATGTAAATGGCCTCAATTCACCAGTCAAAAGAAACAGACTGGCAGAGTGGATTAGGAGACAAAACCCCACAATATGCTGTATACAGGAAACATACTTTACTCAAAATGAAATACACAGGCTCGGCCTGCAGCCTGTGGCTGTGGCAGTGTGCGGAGCAGAGCGGAGCGGAGCGCCTCGCTCCCTTCCCCAGGCCCGGAGCGCGCGGGCACTGCAGCGGCTGCGGTCGGCGGCCCCAGCGAGAGAGCCTAGGAGACAGAGAAGAGCCGGGGAGCAGCGGATCGCGGGCGAAGCACGGCGGTTATTATAAGACTATAAGAGAGTAGAGCGGCAAAAGATGGCGACCAGGTGAGCAGCAAGGAAGCGATCCTCCTTGATAAACACCACCAGCTCGAGACAGACTTGGCGAGCGTGAATGCCGGGACCTTGGATGGGAAGATCAAACTGAACGTGTTTCTCTGAGCTGCCGGGGGAGATGCGGTAGGGCGGCCCAAACTGCCGTGGCGAGACGCGGGAAAGCCCCAGACGCTGGGAGCCGGAGACGCTCCGCGCGGATAGGGGGCTTGGCTGGGTCCGACCGCCCTGGGGGCAAAGCCAGCTCGGTCCCTTCCGCCTCCCGAGCCGGCGCAGCTTTCCAGCGACTCCCGACAGAGATCGGCTTATTAGCAGCGG